>CM022480.1:5118981-5149078 GCA_011952105.1 Coreoperca whiteheadi
TTCTGTTTTTTGAAAGTGACACACCTGCTTGCCTGTTTGCATAAATGGACAATATTTTAAGAAATACTCAAGGAAACATTTCGCATCTTTTACATCTTTTGTACTATTTATATATTTATATTGTTAGGTTTGTTGTATTTTACATTTCAATTTGTTGTCTGAAATAAATGGTGCCAGCCTGAATCTTGAAAGCCTTTCTGGTATGCAACGTTACTATCTCCAGGGGACGGTGCCCACCCCAGAACTTGAGAACCTCTGCATAAGCATAGAAATACTAGTTATTAATGTTAGTTAGTATATGTATCTTTTTTGGGAACCCTTGACCATGTTCCACTAATGACAGAAAGCATTTGACCAAAGTGTACTGTGTTGTTTTTACATATTTGTGCTCGACAAAAACCTGTAGTGTTTGTTTCTCCTGCAGATCTTTGATCAGAATGTATTTAATATGAGAGCAGCTTTGCTCTGCATGATGGGACTGAGGAGGGAACCTTCACAAACCATGTTACATCTCTTAAACAAGTCCCAACACCTCCAGGCCGAAAATTAAGGGGTTAGACGAGGCCTTGGCGCTGCAGCCTGTCTGAGGAGCTAATACTTGCACACAGCCTTGGCAGGGAGGGAGACAGCGCCATATTTTATGCTGGGATGTACAGACTTCACATTCAATCTTTCATTTGTCACCAGGAGGAGATTGTGAACTTCTGCTGTTGCAGGAGTGATATACTGTACAGGCATATAAATCAAATGTGAGGAAGTCTGTTGATAGGAACATTGCAATTACCCTGCTGGAAACCCAAATAGCGAAATCTTTTTTAGGGTTTTGTGTGTCAGGATATCAAAGATGTCAGAGTCTGTGCGTGTGTGCTCGGAGGAATGTTGCAGGGGAAGGAGGGCAGGCTGGGACAGAGCTGTGAACAGGTGCATGATGGGGTGGGAGTCCAGGGAGGAGACCCTGTGGTTCAGTGTGAGATTGACAGTGGGAGTGTGTGTGTGGTTGGATTTTGTGGTGGAGGGAGGGGTCTTTACTTCCACTTGAACTTGAACTAGACACTCAAGTTCTTCAATCAAATGTTTGTTATACATTCAAAAGAAAAAACGTTCCACGTCTTTTATTATCTTTCATCATTTTCCTGAAAAAAAAAGTGTGTTTTTGTGCAAATGTCAAGCAGATTGTATGCAAACGTTTGGAAATATTTGCCAAACTAAAATGTGAATTATCAATCTGTTTAAACACGGGGAGGGTACAAACACGATAGGAATAAGCAATCCTTATGTGAACATGAAAGTGAATACAAGAGTTACTGATACATTCTTAGACTAGTTTCTCTATCTATCTATCTATCTATCTATCTATCTATCTATCTATCTATCTATCTATCTATCTATCTATCTATCTATCTATCTATCTATCTATCTATCTCTCTGTCTCTCTGTCTTAACCCCACCCCTCTCCACTTACACACACACCCTTTTAGCCTTCCCCCTCTAATCCAGCCCCCTCTGAGCTCAGGGTCCCGGGGAAAGGTTCATCCAGAGGGCGGAATCAGCCTCCATGGCAAAGTAAGAGCTGAGGGGGTGGGAGGGGGGCATTCACTAAGGTGGCATGGGGAGGAATTTGAATGTGGTGGGATGTGTATGAGTTTGTGTGTGTGAGAGGGTGTGTATGTGTGTGTGTGTGTGTGTGTGTGTGTTTTGAGAAAAGGGGTTGGGGGGGAGGCTGTGAGAGAGCATCATTCCCGATGGTTTTGAGTAGGCATGATGGTGGGGTTAGTGTGCATGCGTGTGTGTGTGTGTGTGTGTTGGTTCTGAGGTTCCTCAACCCACATTTGTCTGGGTTCACTGCTCTGAGTGTCTGCTCAGAGGGCATGGCCGAGCTGCTGGTCAGCTCCTGGTCGTGGCGGCTAGCTGAGGCCACAGATTCTGGAGGGAAAGCAGACAATGGTGAAGCAGAGTGCAGCTGTCTGAAGATACAAGACACTTTTACAGGGTCTAAGAAACAACAGGCACTTAACTGAATGGGGTGGTTTTAATAATAATAATCAATTTAATTACTGCTGTATCACTTGTTTGTGTGATTTGTGAAAATCTTAACCACACTGGTTTCTAAAGAATTGAGTAAAACAAAATCAATCTAGTGAAACATCTTTGGTAAGGATTTTCAAACCTGAGAGCCCCTCACAACCTCAGCGTGGCCATTTTAGGAGAAAAAGAACCGCTTGAGATATTGCATGTTTAAGCCCGCAAATTGTGTGTGTTACATCACAACTAACCATTTTCCAGGGTAGTCTTAAAATTGAATTCCAGCCTTTCATGTATAGCCATTGCTTTGCATTTCTTTCCGTGTGGTTTGAAAATCGTCAGGCGTGAAACTGCTGGAGATAGATGATCCATCATAAGGAATGGTTTACAGTCTTAATTAATTGACCGTTATTAAAGGGGCCATGGGTAGCTTTCCGTCGCCTCTAGCGGTGAGGTTTCGGATTGCAACCGCTACATTCCCATGCTCGGGCTCGTGCGCGTGCACCCTGGATATCGACCAAAACACGGATGAGAAAAGGCAGGAGATGGCATCACGCAACATGCTGGAAAGTGCAGGTTAACTCCCACTGCAACTAACGAAAACGGTTAGCGAGCTAGGCTGAATAGCATAAATGACATTGTTGCCACATTAGTATAACAGTTAGAGTGTAGTAAGTAATGTTAGTGTAACTTACTGAATGGGTTCTCCACTCTGCACCTTTATGTTTCATATGTTAGATAGCGTTAGCCTGCCGGCTTGCAAATTAGTATCGTTGTAATGTTATGGCTTGGCCGACAGCCATCACTTGCTTTTTCACTTTCTTCTGACAATTGTACCTATTGTAAGTAGCTTGGGACAAAAGTATCTGCTAAATGTACATGGAACAGTTTGTTTACACTAGTGATGAAAGCAAGGGGCACACAGCTGCATTAGAATGACTCTGCGATTGCATGCTTATTAACGTTCTTTTAGATTTATTGTCATTTTACAAATACTTATTCATAGCTTCTTTACCGGTCTCAGTAGAAGTAAACAACGGCAGTTTGTACTGTTCCATCACTTCGTGCAGGCAAAAATCAAGACTCAGCCGGTGAAGTGATGTGGCAAGCCATAACGTTACAACTATAGAAATTTGCAATGGACAATGTGAGTTAAAGCAATAAGTTAGCTGACGTTATCCACTTAATACAGTTTTGTTATGTCAGGTATCTAACGGCATTAGCCGACCAAAATAACGTTACCTAGCTTGAGCCAACTAAGCACACAATCACAATATATTTCACATGCTATGCAGTAAGGTGAGCTTACCTGTCTAATAGGATGAAAGCCAACTCTGGGTCAGTTTTTATAAAGCAAGGTTTCCCCACGCCTCCAACGGCGTTCCAATGTTGACCCGTGTTTTTCCTCGACTTCGATCTGATTCTCGTTTGGCCTGACGGGCTTCAGCAGATGAAACTGTTTTTTGTTTTTTATCCTTGCATGGAGTTTTTGTTGGAGTCTGTGTTGTGCTGGGAGCCTTTTTTTTTTTAGGTGTTTGCGGATGTCGCTAGCTGCGGAGTGCAGAATCAGTAGGTAAGAGGCTCGGGCGTGCGCATGAACTTCACAGCCTCTGTAAACCAATGGATTTTGCGGAAAAATGCCGACACGATACCTTCTCAAAGAAAGAGGCATAAGAGTCGACCTAGAAAGCCAGTGAATGGTTCATTTTTATGTGAAATTAAACACACTCAGACAATAATAAAAGTGATTAATTTCATTAAAAAGTACATATAGCCCCTTTAAAGTAATTATTTTGTAACAGTTATCATATCACCATTTAGTATGAAAGCAGGTACAATTTCTGAAAAGCCTCCTTGTTTGGACATTCAAAGGATGCTTGTCAACCAGGTCGCAACAACATTGAATTCACAAGCTGTCTACTTCTTACAGCTGCTCCTGGTAGGAGTCACCACAGCAGATCATCTGCTGTTTACATCTCGCTGGCAAACCGGGGCCCCGCCCAAACCGGCATGGAGACCTGATGATCCGCATATTTGATTTGCCAAGACATGATTTCGCTGGACGCAGCACTCCCCATTTATCCAGGCTTGGGACCGGCAATTAGGAGTGCACTGGCTTGTGCATCCCCAGTGGCTTCCCCAGTTCGGTGTCTTTCCAAACTTGCCCCAACATGTGGACAGGAGGAGGTGGGGATCGAACCACCAACCCTGCGATCATAAGACAACCCACTCTACCACAGCCAGCCAAAAGAATTCACCAGCTACCTAAAGGGAAAATCAAACCAAATGCAAGTATATTTTCTGAAAAGGATCAGTCAAACCTAGTCTTTTTTTGCATTGAAAAATGTTGTTTTGCAGCCAAATTAGAATCCTTAGAGAGTGACAAAACCATGCGAGACAGTACCAATTACGTTTCAAGTCTCTGCAAGTTGATTTTCACACCTTGATGAAATGGACTGCCAATGGCCATCTAGAAGGCAGGAAATCGCTCTTAAACCATTCATGCCTGGAAGCGGCCCAGTAGCTACAACCACAGTTGGCAGCTCCACTGGATCAATTTAGAGGCTAAGTGCCTTGCTCAAGGGCACCACAGTGGTGGTTATGAGAGAAAGGAATGGTGTTAGTGTGGGTAAATTCTACTCAGACAGCGACAAATACTTACAGAGAGAGGGAACAGGAAGGGGAGTGGTGACTGCAGCAGTAGGTGTGTGTGTGTGTGTGTGTGTGTGTGTGTGTGTATGTATGTGAGGTCGTGTGCGTATTGTTTACAGTTTACACAGCAGCACGCTGGCAGAGCATCAAAACCATGTTGCTTTTTGTTATGAGGTAAACACAACCCCCAACCCTGAGGCAAGGCCAGGACAAACAGCAAAAGCCGCCCGTCATCGTGATACCCCGACGCTCCAAACCTCCGGGGGACAACGGTTGTGCCCAAAGAGACCAAACGCAAACGTGACTCTTCTACAATCACAGTAAATAACCTAGAGATGGACATTTTTGATGGGCATAAGTATCCACAATTCTTTCCAGGTGAAAATGTACACACAGCACAAGTAGTCACCCACTGTGAATGAGCCAGGCCCAGATGCTTCCAGTTGCAAAGTTGTTGATTTTTTTTGGGGGGAGGAGGGTTATTTTTAACATTTTTTAAATTATTAATAATGCTTTTGTACACATCAATACATTCATTCATTCCACAACCCCAACCCTTTCCTTCAACACAACACAAACCTATCCTATCCAACTGTCATCAACACCAACATTCCATCATCGCCCTAAAATCGTCATAAAATAAAATAGACAGATCAATAAACACGTCAGAGGTACCACGAAAACATATTCATCTATAACTGTTGCAAAGTTTAAGGCACGGGCTCTGCTCTTTATTGGAGGCTGGGAAGTTGAGCAGGGATGCGTATACCAAAGCCATCAGTTAGTCTACATCATTGACGCCATTTCTCCGGTAAAAGTGAAACGCATCGTTTAAAAACACTTATAGTGACCGCATCAATGCCACCCTTGTGTTGTTTGTACAAGTTCAGTTTGCTTCTGTGACCCATGTTGATGCGACACGCTGCAACGGGCCGTCAAAGTCCCAAATCATGTCAGAATATGAACAGAGAAGCCCTGGAAAATGTTCCTCGCCTTTTCAGAAGGACAGGTGAAATAAGTTCGCCATGGAACCAGAGTTTCCTGCAATTCCCCTTTGCAGCCGTGGTGATCACACATGTTACGCTGGCTCGCTTTAGAAAGTAAGCAAGACCCGGGAAAAAAAAATATGGTATGTATGGAGTATGAAGTAAACAACATAAGGTCAAAAAAACCCATGACAAAAATGGATTGTGCTGAACATAACAAGTTGGCAATAACATGACAACGGTATTTTTAAGACAAGGAATCTTCCCACATGCAAACTACCAGCCCCGACCTACAATATATAAATGACATATACAGCAATATGTTGCATATTTGTTGAATGCAATTTTGCTTTGTTCCTTTCTGTCTCTGAAGTCCTCTGACACTCGGTTGTCATATCTGGCAACACTTGACAGTTAGCTGACACAAATGGTTAGAAAGCATGAGCGATAGGTGGACATCGAACACAAAATCAGTAGCTTGTATCCGCGACAAAGTCAGCATTTTCCCGTCAAAAGTGGCAAATAGATTAACAGTCTCATTTAGTTGAATGATTCGTAGCTTCCACTCGTTCACTCCTCATTCACTCCGTGAAGACTGCCAATTCTGAACTCTCCTGATAAGTTTTTTCACTTTAATTCAGCAACGTTTTTGAAGCAGTCTGACCAGTTACTGCAGGTTATAGCTCCTGGAGTCTTGGTGAATTTCTAGGCCACCCGATTGAAACCCACGGAAAGAGGAAGAAGGTCTTGGTCTGGGGGGATTGTGTGTGTGTGTGTGTGTGTGTGTGTGTGTGTGTGTGTGTGTGTGTGCGTGTGTGCGCGTGTGTGTGTGTGTGTGTGTGTGTGTGAACTGAAGGGGGGAGAGCTGGAAAGCCCCCAGTGCAGGTGCAATCCAGGGCCATCCGCGACGCTCCGTCAGCTTCGCGCCGGGCCAGCAAGGGGTTCAGACAAGGGGGTGGAGGGTGAGATCTTCTCACCCCGCTGGCCTTCTTCTGCGAAGCAGAGCTGGTAATTTGGACAGAAAACTGGATTTGTGCCCAGCGGAGCCTGGGCAGCGAGGCAGTGAAGCAGCCCGCGGTCGGGGCTCGCAGCGGGAGAGGGGGGCTGAACTCAGGATGACCAATATGTTTTCACTCGTTCATTCATCCTGCTTTTCCTCAGATTGCCTCTCTCTCCCTTCCTCCCCTTCTGTTCTCTCGCTGTACTGATCCACCTTTCTGTGATCAGCTTAGTCTGCCTCGACTCCTCCGGACGGTTCATCGACTCCATTGTTAACAGTGCATACCCGAAATACAGTTGCTCTCTTAATTGGGCAATTCACCTATTAAAAATTCTGAAAATAAAAATAAAAACCAAAAAAATTTATAAATGAAAGAAAGAAGTATAGATTTGTATATTTCCCATAGCACAAAATGAACATAAGTCGGTACTTAACTAAGCACTGAGATTTTTTTTTCCAAAATTCAGAACCTACCAACACATCTAGTAGACATAGAGCAACATTAGTGGCCTATTTATATTCGAGTCACGTTTCTTCCCACCTGATCTCCCTTTAACTCGGTTGGGTCTTCAGCGACTCCCAAGAAAAATAGCTGGCTTGAGACCTGAGGGTTCCACTAAGTTTACCAGCTGGTTGCGAACTTTGTTTGGCAGGGTTTTTTTTAATTTTTTTGCTTGTTGTTTGTCTTAAATAGTAAATTTGATGCACTAAAAGCAAAACAATGAGCTAAAAGACCCTAAAAGGCACATATAACGTATTCAGTGAACACCTCGGTGATCAAATTAGCTCGTTCATTTGTGTCCATTATTAAAATGTGACTTGAATACAAGTCACAGATTACGTAATCTGCCTTTAAAACACTGCTCTTTTTTGATTGTGGGTCACTATTTTTGCACTCAAACAGAAAAGCAGTCTTGCAGATTCACCTGCCAAGCTTTGTTAGTCAGTGTGAGGTCTGCATCTGCCAAGGCAGGCACAGTAAAGTAATAGAAGGTAATAAAGTACCCCATAATAGAGCATCGCAGAGGAGGTAATTACAGTGAGGGGTGCCTTTTAACGGGTTGTTTGTAATGATTCATGGTTGCACAAATGCAATTTTCATTGTCACTCCCCTCTCATCACTCATTGCTGCTCGCCTGGATCTGCAGGTAACCTTCTTCTCACCCCTGTGAGGGGCATCTCTACTGTGCTAACCAGACACCTCAAACGCCTCAAACACACAAAAAGACTTTCCACTAATTCAGCTAATGTTCCCTCTAATGGCTTCTCTGCACAGTTTCTTGTCGCATTGTAGCTTCCAGCGCAAACTGTGTCTCTCATCCCACGCACCGAAACAGCTCTTTCCCCGGATATTACTATTTGCTGCCGAACAAACAACGAGCAGGATGATTCAAACGTGCGATCTGACCCATTTACTTCCAGTCATCATGCGTGTGTGAGCATGCAGAGCAGAGTGCGGCACATTGAATAGACACGTAACCTTTTTTACATTAATGACCAAGCAGAATCAGGGAATACCAGCCCAGGATTTACGGACTGTAGTAGCCCACGGTTTCTATGGGATAAAAAAAAAAACCTTAATGGTTGTTATTCTTTTTTTAAATTGACATTTTTAAGGGTTATTTGATTGTTTTTACAAACATGCAATTTGTAAAGACACAATACCAATAAGAGAAAGAAAAGGCTAAAACACAAATTTACAAAGTGGCCATGATACAGGAAAGTCACAAAAACTTTGTAACGGTCATTGTGGGGGATCATTCTTGACCTTCAGATCTGTGGTAAATATTCTAAATTTAAGGTTCACTTGCTAACTTATTCTTCAGAGCTTTCAACTAAATCCCTTGGTCTTCTTCCGCGAATGGAACTTGCACACGACCTAAGAACTGAACTTCAGCCACGTAACCACCAATTGTCATTAGCTGATGTTGGGATGTGGTAACAAGTTCTGAGGAAAAGCTAGAAATTGAACCTTGACTGTAGACTGTTTCATAAAGGTGATTTACAAGATAATACTGAATCAACTAGCCTCACTTGGGATATTCCACAGTCATGGATTGCTAAGCATAGAAAATTGAATCACAATAATGGCAAAACAGTGTGGCTAATTGTTCTCTTTTTTTTGTGGTTTTCATGTGATGTATTCAAATTGGAGAGGTCGTCATCTCTGCCCCTGACTCATCTCTGATCCCTCTGTCTCTTAGTCAGTCTTGACAACTCTATAGGCCTATTTGTCACCACAAGAAAAGCTTCTCAGCAGCCCGTGGAACCCCCCTCTTCTTTAATAACCCGGGCTTGCATGAGACGTCATTCATGTTCAGAAAACCGCTCAGGCGGGCTGGAAGGGACTTGTGGCGAAGCATGCAGCAGCACACCGCCACCGTCTCTTCCCTCCGCATCCTGGCCCCAAACGAGACCCAGACATCAAAGGCAGGTGGAGTGAAACCATGAAATTACAGGTAAGGTGTCAATTACCCTTTGAAACCAAGCACTCTCCAAATCCAGGCAAGACCCAGCCGGTCCCTGGAATTAGAACAAATAAAGAGGAACTGAAGGGAGAATGGCAGAGACAGGGGGGGGGGGAGGAGTGGAGGAGGAGGTTTTGCGGGCCGTGTTGACAATATAGCATCAGTATAAAAGGTCCTAATTCAGCTTTAAATTACCCCCCTGTCCTCCTCTCCTCACACTGCGCAACCACCGCCTATTTGGGAGTGTGTGAGAGTGTCTTGTCTGGGAAATGGGAGGAGAAAGAACGGGTTGGAGGTAAAATCTGCATCCACACATTTGTTTAGTCTCACACCAACTTTCTCCAGGCAGAGGTTTTGCTCGCAAAGCAATACTTTTCCACCCAATTACATCCCTGGTCTCGCTCACCCACCTTTTTCTCCACCATCCAAGGCAAATTTCAGCATGTAATGGAGGGTTAATTCATCTGAACACCTTCTAATTTACAGGTACACCTTTTTATGAGAGACATAAAACTCTTTATAGGGTATATTACACTAAGTAGCATCAGATTGATGTTAGTCATTCAAGTTTGCAGTCTTTACTTTCTAAGGAGGGGAAGGCATAAACACAATGCTTCTCTGACACAAAATGCAGATTTTTTTGTTTATATTTTTGATTCCAGAGAGGAAAGTATTTCAGAAATCCTACAGTTTGGGTTTTTGCTCACCAGTAGTCAACACCAGCCATACAATACAAACAACAAGTTTTCCAGTTTAACAATAGCCTTGATTTATTATATTCTCATAAAGAAAACCGTCACTGTGGGAATTAATTGAATTAATTATCGTTTCTCACTTGCCCTCTCTTTCTCTTTCTCTCTGCATGCTATGAAGCCAGTTAGCAGCTCATGTGCGGGGAAAAATCCAACCACAGCTTTGGGTTACACAACACACACCCACCCGCTGAGCCACAGGCAGCCCGGTCCAGCCCACATGCTGCAGAACACCCACAACGCTTCCCCGCCCCTGGTCTGCCTTCCTCTGCCAGGTGGCCCGCACCGAGCCTGGCTCTGAACTATCTGGAGGACGGTAAGGATGACCTGGGAGGTCATGCCATCCATCCATCCATCCATCTTCTTCCGCTTATCCGGGGAGGTCATGCTTTACAAATAATCAATTTACAGTAAAGGAAGTGATTCTGAGAATGTAGAAAAGTAAATGACGTTATTGTACGTTTCTTTATTCAAAGATCCTCATAGTCAAATGCATGTTCAAATCATGATGGTAATTTACTAATTAGTAAATCATGTATACACTAACAGGTTGTGTTCAGCACCAAATAAGAAAAACAAATCTAAATTGCACACCGGTATGTGTATATAATTTGAAGGGAGAGCAGTGTTGGGCATGCTACTTGGAAATTTACCCTACCGACTAATGAATGTCTTGCTCAGTGATATCCTAATGCATGTATTATGCACCTTTGTATCCTAATCATGGACATCACTGCAAAATTAGAAACGAAAAATTCTAAATATTGTCTGAGGAGAACAGTTTACTAACTTCCTTAATTCAAGCTATAACTTTTTTGTTGTGTTTTTGTTTAGTCAACTGTCAAGCAGTACATCTTGCCCGCACTGTGCGTGAGGTACCCACATTATTTACTTGTAATTGTCTTGTAGTGTGCCAGCCTCGTTTAATCAGTCAAGTCAAATTCGTGGTGCACCACTTGCGCTTGGCACGTGGACGGGATCCTGACAACAGTGAGCGGAAGGCGTGAGGTCCAATTCAAAATCCCAACCACAGTCTCGTCCTGTCGTCGTAAACGTCTCGCGTCGCACAGTGACCCATCTTGACAGTTACCATGGAAACCACGGACGGCATTATGACGACAGGCCTCCGAAGGTCGCCAAGCAGTGACGTGAACAGAATGCGTCTTTGCCCGCCACCCTCCACAGGAGAGCCAGAGGCCAGGATTGGGTTAAAGCAGCTTTTTCCATTACTAAATTTGTGTGTAAAGTCCATCCGAAGGTTTCAGTAGCTACAAGATAGTTTTAAGCTCGGCTAAATCGGGTTGCACTATTAAAACATGTGTGTTTCAGGGTAAGCAGTGCTCATGCAGTTTAGTATGAGTGCAATATCTGATTATGCTAACCAACGTTAGTAGGTCGCTATTATCACATTACAACAGTTATTGTAACATTATTGGGGTACCGTGTAATTTGAGGTATGTTGTTATTATTGTACTTTAAAATCATCCCACTTCACAACATTATTAAATGGCATTCGACCAATTGTCGGGTCAGACGTGTCAGCCACATTTCATATTATCGGATTTACTCTTCACTCCAAACGGTTCAAGCTCAGTCCACTACGCAACGGTTACACCTGGGTGTAAATATTTAGTAACAGATAACTACTACATAAAAACTAGTTTGTGTGGTGCGTAAATGATCACTTAATTAAGTTATAGCTCAGCTAAGTTTGTGCAACCGGCCACAGCACGCGTGGGCCCAGAGGTGGTCTAAGGTCTTGTTTCAAGGCTCTGCCAAAGAGGGGTCAAGCATATACTGGTGAGTAATCAAAGCCAGCTAGTACCCTGAATCATACATAAACCGCTTTACCTGTAGTGGAAACATGAGCTCAGTTTACCTACATTTACAATCAGTTATTATAAACAGGTGTTTCAGTTGTGAAATGAAATTGACCTATATCCCGATGAATGTTGGAGTATAAATATGCATGTAACCAAACTAACAGAGTGGGAGAGGCAGACAGAGCACGCAGCGCGTCTGTCAACAGCCTGATGACAATAATAAGCCATCTACTTTTTCAGGTTCATAAACAACTTCCCATTATTAAAGACTGCTGTGATTCATTGTGGGCTGCGGTCTGCAGCTCATCGACAGCTCATCACAGCCAAGTGTTTTATGCATGCGGTGTGCTCAAAAGTTGTGTGTGGCATAGTTTCCAGCAGCCAGAGCCAAACATCTGTCAATTCATCTTACACTTCCTAATGAACTTTTAGGCTTTGTCTCTTTCATCATCGGGCGGCTGTGCCTCGCCTTGGACACTGCTGGTTAAGCACTGGACATGGGTCCTTCTTTAAAGCCAAACCTATGCTTTATATGACCATTCTGCTACAGACAGTCATTCCCGGGAAATGTGTCGGTTAGGGTTCTTCTTTGATGCATTTCGCACACAAGGGGGAACATGTTTGGAGTTTTCAAGATAAGATCAGACGGCTACCATTGCTTCAAACTAAAGTCAGTGCAGAATTGCTTTAAAGCTACTACACGTAGAATTTCTATGTGGTTGTAGAATCTTTCCAATGTGGCTTATCTGAGGACACACAGTACATTTTTCTTTGTAGAAAAGTCCCTGTGGTAATCGGTGTTGCTTTCAGCCCATTCCTCCTGGATCGGCGTTCAGCGGCTGTCTACCACTGTCAGAGGCGCTGGGCTTTCAAACACAGCGAGAACTCGCCTTTGTCGGAGCCGCACGGATAACGACACATGAGTGACACTTTTTGTCTGAGCCTGCCTCAGAGGGGATGTGATGCAATATCGAAACCAGGAGATTCAAAAACAACACAGGGCTGAAAATCAAAGAGGCCGGGCGTTTGCTCAAACAAGCCGTCCTGCCTCGCTGACAGACAAGGTGCTTCAGTGGAGGAGCCGTTAAAAGGTATTAAAGGTCTTTCAGTTTGGTGTCACTTCTCTGGTGTCACTCACACACATACACATGCATACACACACACACACACACACACACACACTTTTAGCTATGTTTCAAAATGGCTTCAATGCTGATATCTTTGTGTGCACAAGCCAAAGCTTCTGGGCGAATGTGAACAAGCTCCCCAGCTGCTTGCCTACGTAAATGGCTGTGTGTGGTGGATTTCCATTTTGACTCAAACATAAATTATAGATAGAGTGACAACAAAACATCACACCACTCAAGGTTTGATGAGTAAAACGTCGCTGAAAACACGTGTTACCACAGTTAAACCCAAAAACATCGAGTGTTAGAACAAAAGCACGTGAATGCTTTTTGCTCTCTGGAGGTCTGCTGTTGTTGCTCAGCTGGGACACGACAGCTGGCCCTGTGCTATGTCCTTACATAGGATCCCCTCATTATAGAGAATCCCAGCAGTAATGGAAATAGCCTGTCGTCCTGGGCCAGGTAGCTCGACAGGCCCATAAATCAAACCCAGCGTTTGGGGAGACGGGGAGGGCGGGGTGTCAAGGGGAGAGTGGGTACAGGAGAAAAAGTAGGGTAAAGAGAAGCAAGGAGGAGTTTCCTGTGCTTGTTGACAGGCTCAAACGAGGCTTGAGCAAACAGGCTCTTCAAGGTGTGAGGAGCTCAGACAGACAAGTAGGTAGACAGGTTAGAGGCAGGGAGACTGGCTGAGAAACTTTAAAGTAGTTGCAGCTTATGAAAATTAAAACCACCCGTAGCAACAGGCAGTATAAAAGTAATGGATCCAGACAAGTTTCTTTTCTTGTTACTTTTCTTTCTTTCTTTATTCTGGTGCACAGGGTGGGTGGGGTTTATTTCATCAGTGGGGTTCAGGTAGTGGGATGGGAGGAGGGGCACTGTACACAGAAAGTAGAGATCATTGCAAGGTGTGTGAAACAACTTTAGCATGGAGCATGTATGCTGTATTATCAGTGACGGTCGGTCACTGCCTCAGTTTTTCCCAGCCCATGAAAAATCCATCCTTGGCCTGAGGGTTTGAGTTATCTGAGACTAAAGTGTGTAAATGGCACATTACAGAGTCTTTGTACTACTGCTTTACATACTACTGTACATATTTGGTATCAAAACATTAACTTTTCAGATATCCAATGACATATTGGACAATTACAGGAAGCTAAAAAAAAATTGTAATGATTCAGAAGGGTAGGCCTGACAGAGTCTCGTACTATTACATGCAATTCAGATATTGTATCTTTGGCAATTACTGCTTAAACAAGAGTCTACAGCCATGCCAGCAGTCTTGTGACACAGCCATGCTTTGAGCTAAATGCTATCATCAGCATGCTAACATGGTGACGTGGTTGCTTATTAGCAATAAATACAAAGTACCGCTGGGGCTTATGGGAATATCATCAGCAGTGCAGGTATTTCATCATAAAACAAAGTACTGGACAAACTGCAATTTTGACCTGATGATGGCGCCAGATGAAAAGTCAGAGGATCACCAACGTTATTACAGTTCCTCAGGCAGGGGACATGAATGCCTGAACACAAATCCATGGTGATCAATCCAATAGTTGTTGAGATATTTACGTCTGGATCAAAGTGGTGGATGGGTCGACTGACAGACCGACATCCCTAGAGCCACATGGCTCTACGTGGCAAAAACGGCCAAAACTAAACGTGTCTCCATGAAAGCAGAAATAAAAATGTATGCCAGTCTAATCTGTACTACATGCGGTGCGCCACACCAGCTCACTAACCTCGGAGCTTTTGCAAATTGTTCGGTTGCACATAATTAGCATACACACATGTACTCCTCGGTGGTTTGCTTTGAAACAATTTGTCAAAGAGCCTTGTGGCGTCATAATAATTAAAGAGCCATTCTCGGATTAGTTTGACTTGGTTGGGATTTTTGGTGATTTGTCTCTGTAAAGGGGATAAATTCCTTGCTGAACAATCTTGCCACTGTTTCTCCTCCTGAGTTATGACTGATTGGGAGTCTAATTATGATCTTGCAAACCAAAGGGGGTGGACTCTGGGGGCGTGATCTCTACGGTTTACGTTGATTAGCTATTGTGATGTGTCGTTGTCACTGCGCTCATTCATCGTCATCCCAAATGTTTTGAAATATGCACCGAAAGAATCTGCAACATCTTCTGCCAGTGGTGTTTCAGTCCTAGTGACAAAACCTGCAGTGTTTCACGATGGAATCGAGGCCTGAAGCGAGACGCAACGCACATCTCACACCCCACACCCTTAGAAGCAACCTTGTACCACTGTGCAGAAGAAATTAAAAGGCAGTTGCCCATCACAAAGAGATAATCTTTAGCCCACTGAATAAAGCGCTTTTTCTTGGGTGTGAATTTCATATGGGAGCCACTGACACTTGACGCTTTACTTGTGGTCGCAATAACTTTCAGCTGCAAATGTCTACACAGAGTGTAAGTCGAGAGGTGTCTCAAAAGTGTTACGCCATTTTATTTGAAGCCATCAACAAAAACATTGACCTACAAATAATTGTTAGTTTTGGCAGTGTGTTTCACTGGTTGTGTATGCACGGATGAATCTAATCCAACTGTGAGGATGGTCTGGCAGGGATGTTATGTTTGAGCGAAATCCAGAGGGAAGCCACTTAGAGAGCTGTATTTATCGCTCCCATTAGCAAAAACCAGACATGCGGGTACCAAGCACAATGGGGCAATTGTTTTTCTGGGGTAGGAGAGGATAATATTAAGTGCTTTTAATACTCACATATATCTGTTACCAGTTTTCGATTGCAGGCTTCTCCTCCTTTCCAGGAGGGCTTGTTCAGCGCCGAGCCCTGGGGGGGAACAGGTGGATTTTAGGTGCACTCTCTCGCTGCGTCTGCACAAACCCACACACACCAGGAGACAACACCGCAGAATGGACGGCATAGTTCAAATGTTTTTAATTAGCTAGTAATAGTGCCTTTGTGTCCCAGATCTGCGTCATTAGCATACCTCATGAGTCGGAAAAGGGCGATTATGTTCCATCATGCCACCCATCGATGTTTTCTTTGGGCATGCGATGCTATGTGTGCTTGGCAGGGGTGCCAGTCTCTGCATTTCAACACAAAGCATTTTGTTTTAGTGTTAATTACATGGCAGGCAAAGGCAGATAGGCCCTGTTTCTTCCTCCCCTCTGTGGGTGACATTTATTGACAATCGGCCCTGTCTAGCCATAATACGCCAGAGGCAGTCAATCAACCACTTCCAACGTAAACATTACAGGGAGAGGAGCTTCAAATGGGGCAGATTTTTGCCCTGACAACTGTAACTATGTTCAACAAATTAGTCCCAGAATCCCTGGGTGTTTACACTGCTTGAAATGAAAGAGATTGCCTTTCCTCTGACTGACAGCAGGGATCCTTCAGATTTGGTGTTTTGTTTTCACTGCGGTGCTTGTGAATGGGCAGAGCGGATGATACCCACTCCAAGATGCCATTCTGATTCTCCAGATCTGATGTGTGTGTGTGTGTGTGTGTGTGTGTGTGTGTGTGTGACTGTATGAATGTGTGGGATTGCCAGAGGGTTAAACTGTGTTTGCGAACAGTTCTTGGCATTTGTTTTAGCCTGTATCGCATTCCAGATTTACTGCAGAACAAATCTGAACCATCTGACTGGTGTCAGTCTGGCTGTCGATTACAGGAAATTACACTAAAGTTTATTTTTTAAAACTCTTTTTCCCGTGAACATTTGAATCTACTGTCACTCACCCTAAAATATTTCTAGTCTGTCTGATGGTTTGTGTCAGCGTTTCTGAAGCCAGGATCAAAGATCAGCACAACAGGCCTACTTAAAAACCAGAGTGTCTTCCCCTGTTGAGTTACTCTCAATCGTGTGTGAAAATGGTTGGAAGGGTCAGCGCCTGTGAGCGACCCGTAGCCGTTTCCTTGCTCCTCTGACTGTCCCACGTCCGCATCCAACACTTAGTCACACCAGCTGCAAAGGAGGCAGCTCGTCACACCACGCACATCAAAGACACACCGTCAACGTCCATACCAGTCAAACTGTACAAGTGAGAGAATTCATATGCATCTTGCAAAAGCACCCGCAGATGTCCCAAATGTCCCAAATCGACAATGTTGCACTGGTCCTTACAGATGTGCTCAGTCCGCCCTAGAATTGAACCAGCCACCACAATTCAGCCATTACCAATGCCTTATTGCACCTTACAAAAAAATATGTTTAATTGTAAGGTAACACCAACATTATATGTCCGTTCATACCACTTAAGAACCTGGCTGAAACCAAATCCATCGAGGAGGTTGACTAAACACTTTCTCTCTTCAGCTGCTGCTCCTGAGCTGTGTTCTAAGAAAGTAACCCTCTTATAGCACAAGTTACAACAAGCTAAAGAGTGTAATGTAAAGAAATAAAACTGGGTTTAACTGATGGTCCAAATCTACCTGAGGACCTTCGGCCTTCTCTTTAAACTCTCTACCTCTTCTGTAATCCGTCCCTCAAACCCAAAAGCCCAGAAATGTTTTTTAAAAAGTAACACAAAAAACTAATGGGAGGTTAAAAAAAAAGGGCGAGGGAGAGAAGACGGGGGGTAGAAAGAGAGACGAAACAGCGACTGGATCTACAGCCACATCACTTAAAGCATTGGCAGCTTCCAATAGATTCATCTTCCTTAGCACTAACAGCTTCTTTAAAACCTCGGAATACCTCCAGGCCGAGACACACACATGTACACCCAAACACTCTGGAGGTGTCAGACAGTTGCTCACATGAGAGCGAAGTGCAGGTGGTCCGACGCGCTGCCAAAGTGATCTGAATCTGAATCTGCGTAAATTACAGCGTCTGAAAACCTCACTTTCACGACATGTCCAGACGAGGCTCGCGATCGCAGCTCGCTCTCTCTCTTTGTCTACGTGCTCATGTTTTGTTTTGTTTTGTTTCCCTCCTTTTTTTTCCTCCTTCTCTTTTTGTCTTTCTACTGCTTTGCTGTCTCTCACTCTTTCTGTCTTCTCTGTCAACCCCACACTACTGTTGTTTGGTTTGGTTTGATCTGTATAGGAGAAATTGTACATACTTATACAAACCACTGACCTATTGCATTACAAAAGGGTCAGGTTCATTTCTGCCACCTTACTGCAGGTTAAAATGATTTTTTTTTTTTTTCCACTGGGCTAAGTAGCATCTAGGGAAGTCAGCATTTTGGACAGGGTTTACACTGAAGCAAGTCAGTGCTGTATGTGGATGAACATGTTAGTTTCTAATCCAAAGACCATCTTGTACACCATGGCGGTAACAGTTCAGTATAAAATCCTTGAGATCTTCAGCCTATATGTGTCATATTTCTATATTTGTTCTGGTTGATGACAAGATTTGTCTTCTGAAAATGTCCCTGGAGGGTTGATGATAATTTAACTCAAGACTGAGCGCTCACTTTTATGGAAGTAATGGAATTAAAAATTTGAAAATATGAAAAGCAAACAAGCATCAGTCAGTCTAGGAATTGACTCCCAAACCAGATCAGTGAATTTAGTTTTATTGTCCACAGTTGTTCATCCGACCAATCGATTGTAATATTTAATTATTAGTTATTTATTGCAGAATTTCCAATGTGACACAAAGTTTCAGCGTGCATTACAACTCTCGTTCCACATCGAGGGCATCTTTCTAGGAAGCTCGTGAAAAAACTTTTGGCATTTCTCTTCCTCGCTATTCCATTTGGAAACAAAATAAAATACTTGGATGGAAACCCATTTTACTCTATTTTTTTTGTTTGTTTTTTTGGGGGGGGGCACTCTCTGTTCATTTTCTGTGCTTCAGACACCAGAATGGGAATCAATGGCTTAATTGTAATTTTACACTTGAGTAATATAAAAAATATTATTAATTAAGCTAACAACAATAAATGAAAAATGCAAACATGGCAAAAGTAGCGCAAGTTTTAGTTTTGATAGCAAAAACATGGAAATGCACCATTGCAGGGAGACATTAAATGCTCTATAAAAGAAAGTGTGACCTTTTTTCTTGGACCTTGAGATATTTTGCTGTAACTTCTTTCCAGATATTTTTTTTCAGTTCTGTTGTTTGTTTAGGGATGCATTTTATTCCCCCAAGGTAATTACAGGTACGTCTTGTCTTATTTTCTGTATGAATGTGTTCTGCACCCATCCACTGTGGGAAGGTGAGCGGCCCGTTTTCAGGCTCGTGGGTTTGTCGCGCGTTCTCACCCTGCTCTCTGGATGTACAAACAAGCTGAGCGCTGTGCGAAGATGGGGACAAAAGGCAGGCTTATGGGCGAGGCGAGGAGGAGTCAGGTGGATCAAGGAGCGATGTGGGAAAGGCGGAATCTCCCGGCGATCCTCCTGGGACCACCACCAGGAAGAGAGGTGTTCTCCTGGGAAACAAGGAGGCTTTGACGCACTCACATACAGTACATGCTTTCACACACTATTTACTGGGGAAAAATGGAATAACTAATGGCAGGTAGATGCCTTTCAATGCCCTTTTTATCAAAACAAGCTGATGGATTTCACACACAGGCATATTCAAACTTGTGCACGCACACATTTCCTCGAAAACCTGTCGGGAATAGCTGTCATGCTGTGGGCCTGTGATTATGCAAATGTACAAAAACACACATTCACACAAATTCGCAAATTATGTCAGATTACAGGATTCAGAAAATGGCAAATATGTTCACCCAGCCTTTCTTATTCTTTGTAAAATGTCATTTTATTTTTCACATATATCAGTAAAAATGGATGTATGATTGCATTATTTATGTATTATATTTTTCTATCCGGCCGTATTCACAAGACAAAGAAAACCATAGTGTCTAAAAAGCGCATTTACATCCGTATATACTGTATGTTAAGGTGTTCTCAAAACTGATTACCTAAAAATGTATCATCATTCAGCCCTGAAGTATAGATTATGGTTAAAAGCACCATAATTATTTTTTATGGGGGGAAAAAAAACGTACACACCTTTAAAAACTGTCTGTATTTTCCTAACTGAAAATATAGGCTGTTTTTCAAATGGCTTTGGGAGAAATATGAGCGTGAGCTGCAGAGTGTGAGGATGGCAGGTCTGTGGGACCCCGGCCTGAAGTAAGAAGAGAGATTAGAGAGCTTACAGTTAAGGAGTATCTCGTCCTGTGGAGCCCCTTCTAAACACCAGCTCCCATCAGATGGGCCCGGACTGATGGAGGAAACAGCAGAGATTATACCCGTTTAACAGTAATCCCCCTCCTCTGGAGCAATGCCAGCACAGAGCAGAAGACCACCACTCGACTGGAGAGACAAAGAGAGGCAGCCAGAGGTGGAAAGATTCAGACTTTTACAGCAATTAATGATTTTGGTAGTTTGGCATTACAGTATTTAAAAACTGCACTAGGCAAACTTTATTGGCAGCTCCAAACTGGAGGAATAATTCACTGGTACTAAAACTTGAACTCCAGCACAGAAATCCTGTTCATTTTGTTGTTCTGTTTTATGAAGCTTAATACCAATAAAGGGATAAGAGAGCTTTGGATTTCATTCCTGACATTTGTTATTTCTCTTCGCCTTATTCAGAACACCTCCACCTTTCAATGAAGATGTCCATCTTTTACTGATAGCAAAAGGTTTTGTGGAGTGTATCCTCATTTGAAAGGACTGAAGATAGAGCATGATGTATGTTGTACGGATTCATGGATGGTTTACTGAACTGGCCTACCGAGCACAGGCCCAGGGGGTCACGTGGCCCTTGGGCCGGAGCCATTGTTTAAAGTGACTGTTAGCGTTTCTTAGTGGAAAGTCACAGGGCTCAGTTTAAACTAGAGATGTCTCTATTGTGTTTTGTTGTTGTTGTTTATTTTTTGCTTTAATACTGGATACGTTGAGTCTCTTCTTCTGCAGCGTGAGCAAAATGCTGACGTTTTGGTAGCAGCACCTGAGCGTTCTGGTTCACTTGCAAAATGTCGCTGAAAGAGACATGAAACAAGCGATGCTACCTGTATTCGTTTTGGGTTTCTTTCAGTTTGGGTGTCTTGCTCCTTTGACATGTCTGTGCCCAGGGGCCTATCGTCTCATAATCTGTCCATGTGCAGATTGGTGCAAAGCCCTCCTAGCCCACCTAACACAGCCATACAAGCTCAGAATTTCATATGGGCCTTTGTGTCTCAGTTACGTGGGATGGGAAGCTCCCTAGTACAATTCCTTACGATTATCACCCACACAAAAAATGCTACTGTAATATGTGTACATAAAATATACCCGCACTGTCACGTTGATTGAGATCAATGGTTGTCTTTGAGACTGCAGATGTAGTTTCTGGTCTCTTTCTTCCAAAGTCCCGTTGAGTTTCTCTAAGTGTTGGTGAAGCTTTGTTTGCTGCTGCTGTTTTTTGCAAATGCAGTTTTTTGTGCGTGTTGGCTTTGGGCTTTGACACTTTTCTTCTCAACACATCACTAAAGTTTGTGTTGTGTGTGACTGATGCACCAGTTCCCCAGGGAAGCCCTAGGACACGCTGGAGGGACCATGTCTCTCGGCTGGCCTGGGAACGCCTCGGTATTCCCCCGGAAGAGCTGGAGCAAGTGTCTGGGGAGAGGGAAGTCCGGGCGTCTCTGCTTAGACTGCTGCCCCCAGGTAAGTGGAAGAAGATGGATGGATGGATGGATGATGCACCAGTTACTCAGTGACTTCTGTAAACCAGGATGACACATTAAGCTTCACAAGTGAGTCATGTTATAATGAACAACAGTTAGAATGGGCCAATCTGTATGTTAGAATTAGAAGTATTTCCACATATATCACAGTCTTTGACTTGTATATGAAAATGGCCCAGCTGGCAAATAATTGTTTTCTTGCTGGGATAAAAGATAGATTTCTGACTAAAATCAGCCTTTAAAAACATCCTAAAATAGCAATCACTTAGATTTAGTCCTTGTCTAGTTTTAGGTCTTGAATTGAAAGACCTGTCATTGCGGAAGAAACAGTAGCAGGTTCAAATCTCAATTCCAAATCTTGAATTGTGGTTGTGAACCAAGCTATTTGAGACAGCTATTTAGATTATGGATTGTACCTTTAATAGAGATCTGACAGTGCCTTACAGTGTCATACTGTATGAATCGATATATTGAATCGATTGTCTATTGCTTTAAAATACCCGAAGTTATGAGTTTAAAAAAAAATGAAACCCTAAAAGGCCGAGGCCAGGGGAGAGCAAGGTCATTAACAGACAGACAAACTGACTGAATAATGAAAAGACAGACAAACTGAATGATCGATTGATTGATGGATGGAAAGCCTGCCAGGCAGACTGGCAGGCCCTGACTCAGTGTCTGAGAATGGAAGTCAGGCGTTGGAATGAGTGCGCAAGGGAGGAGAGACATAGAGAAAAACAGAGAGAGAGAGAGAGTACTGAAACATTTAGAAGACATAAAGTGGAAAATGACACTGTTAACTCTCCTCCAATAACTTGTACAGTGCCAGACCACACACACGGAGGAACAGATATGGATGGCTACACACACACACACACACACACACACACACACACACACACGATCACATGTAACAGACAAACACACACACGCACACACACACACACACACACTGCATACCTGGCTGGGTGGGCTTGGTTGCTCGAGGCTACAGTTGTAGTTGTAACTCTTCTCCATGGCAGCAACAACAGGGCTCACAGTCAGTTTGTTAGTGGGTAAAAAATATAACATGCATGAACGGAAATGCATTGCTTAAAATCTATTAAAACTCCATACTATCCATGTCAAGTGGTGAGGAATTTGCTTTACATGTTGTTTTTGTGAATTGCTCACAGATGCTGGATCTTCCATTTTACGGCTAATGGTTCTGCAGTTAAATTAACCCATCATCCAGGTGGACACAGATGTCTTTGTCACTTTTAACCTATAATTTCTAACTATTATGCTCTTCCCAACTTGTAATTGAGAGTATATGAGTCATAACGTAATTGGCGAGGAGTAGGAAAATGTTATAAAGCGATAACAAGTATTATTTCCCCACTTTACAGTAACACAACCACATGTTCACCGTGAGGTCAAACCCCTGAGACATTAGCAGAGGAAGCGCTTGATAAGGATTTGTGTAACTTTAATTTTCATAATAGGTCTGTTTCCAAGAAAATAGCCATAACGACATCAAGCTGGCATGCAGTTCACTCGATAGACCAAAGCACTTCTTGACATGACAAGACATTTGTTCACGTATGTTACTGTTTAACATCCACGCAGTTCACTTTGCCTGCATTAAAACATAATAGGAACAGAAAAAATCAATCACTCTTTAGGTCAAATGTTTCATGTTAAGACCGAAAGCTTTTTCATGAACGTTGATGAGCGTTTTAGTTTTTTCCTGAAACATTCATATTTTCTAGTAGTACTTTGTTCGTACCTGCAGAGGGCATGGCAGGTCTAGAATTGCAAAGCGTCAGACCTGTGCTGCTGTTATGCAGTCTGTCTGTGTGTCGGAGGAGACTCCACAGGCTTCACTGGCAAAATGTAACACAATACATTGCAAGCTAATCTTCCGAAAACATACAACCCCCTCAGTCACACAGTATATATTGTCTGTGATCTGGCCTGCATACATTGAAATAGTGATGTCTGCACATTTTATTTTACAGGTTTGAAATGTCCTAAATACAGACAGTGTTCAATTGGTGCGTCAATAATTTAATTCCATTGATAGTGTCAAATATAGAGGGTGTTTTAGTCAACACACAGCAGGGCACCTGAACATGCAAAAATGTCAACTTTTTTTCAACATTTCTGAATTTTAAAGTGTCTCACTCATATTCGAATCTTTACTTGGGTTTAAATAACCTTTATTTATTCAGGCAATCGAACTGAGATCAGGATCTCTTTTGCAAGAGAAACCTGAGCACAGCGGAGAGAAAGAAAAAAAACTGTTCTTTCAAGGAAGTTCCTTTGGAAATCAACAGCTGCTCATAAAGTCAACAAACGAAACTCTAACTCTGAAGTCACTGAAATGACATCATCTCTACTTTCCCTATAAAAGTATATTGGGTTTTTTTCTTGTAGGAAATCATGAGAAAATTAGGCATGCACAAAATGAAGCGTAAGCAGGATGTCTTGCGTCAGATATCGTTATGGTCGATGACACGTGGGCATGCTGAATGCAGGCCAGAACAATCACAATTATATGAACTTTCCGGTCTGTTTTTGTTCTTGAACTTTTTTGACATGACTAAACTTTGATCACACTGTGCTAAACTTCGTGATTATGCTGGCAAAGTTTCTTCAAGGTGTTTTTATTAGTGACAATTTACAGGAGCATCTGTGCATATAGTTACAGTAGAGGGGTTGGGCAGTTTGTTGCTTGTTCATAGCAGACAGTGACAGAATCTGAAAACTCAGACCCATAACATTAATAACACACTGAACCAGACAGCCATTTATTGCAGATGGGACTCTTATTCAATCGTACAGTTTGAGGGTACAGCAGCTAAACTGCGCCGCCCAACGCCGTTTTGACTGCACACACTAGTGCTCCCGGACATGTGACCTTTTGATAATGGGATGGTCTCCAAAGCCACCAGAAACTCAGAGTCTAAAAATACTGTGCATGGTGTGAGGTGTTTATGTATTTCTATTGATTCTTCGCTACGCCTGCTTAACTACTGATGTGGGCTGTAAAGCTACAATGTTCATTAAGAGCACGGAGTTCATTTTTTTGAAAGTGCTGTGTACTTTCTGTAGAGCAAAGCAACACAGAGGCACACTGAGGCTTATTCAAATGCATCTATGCGCAGTCCGTCGAGAAATCACAAGGCCAAGCTGCCCAATGGGGTGGCACTGGGGAAAAAGGGAAATAAAGGTTGACAGGAGATCCGATAGAAGACAACATAAACTAATCACCAAGTGCGACAGGCATTTGCCAAAAAACAAAACAACATTGGTAAGTTTCCCTGGATAAAATATTTGACTTCTAAATCTCCTGGAAGCCCTCTCTTCCCCTGTACCTCCACCCCAAATATAATCAGCCAAACAGAAATGTTCCCAGACTGAGGGCAATATTTCTTTACAAGTTCACAGCAGGATTAATCTGTCCAAACACCAGCCAACAGGAGTCTCCGTTAAACAAACATTTCTCAGAGCTGCCCTGGAAGCAGAGACAAATGCATGGGTTGAGTTCTGTGCATGAAGCACAGTTTGTCTGGACAAGTAACATCAAACTGACGCCAAGTTAAAAGACAAGAGGTGAAGACAGGTGGAAGCAAGGGTGGAATATTTAATTCAAGACACAGTGGGAATTGTTCACAACACTACAATTATAGTCTTTACCATTTTGTGAGCGCTCAGGCACCGTAATGTAAAACCCTTTGGCAAGTGACATCCTGACCTGAACTGTGTACTGACAGTAAGCAGTTGTGCCTCAGCTGAGTTGAGAGCTTTATGAGCCGCATCATCTCTGACACAGAGATTAATTAGATACTGTTGCAGAATTGGCTTTTACACGTCAGCAGCGTGTTTGAAAAACACATGTTTTCCCGCATCTGTGTGTTCTGTGGTGGCTTCAGGTGGGAAGCTGATGGATGCACCGGGGTTTTCTATCTTTTGTCACCACTCTAACAAAGCCTGGGGGGGGGTCGTGTCTGCTGTCGGGTTCCGTTCATGTCTGGGCTTTTTTCTCTTCGTCAGAAGGTGCTGAAGGCTGTAGAGCCTTTTGGAGAGAGGCTCCAAACATCAGCTACAGCATCTCTGCTCAGGCGCTGGTGCCTCTGCACTGGCTGAATATGCCTGCAAATGATGATGAATGAGTTACATTAGCTTTTTTCATTAAAAGCCACGTTCTCTCCAACCCTTTTTCATTTTCACAACTCCAAACCTCCAAAATTTGTTTTGCTACCCCGTCAAACTGACCTACTAAGATGTTTCATCTGTTTTATTGATGATTTATATGCTCATTTAATGAACAATGTACTGTTTGTTAGATATTTAAACCATATTGTATTTAGATTGCATTCTTGCAATGCATTTTTTGCAAAAAAAAATACAAACAGGAACAATGTCCATCTGCAGTAGGCCATATTCTGAGGTGTCACCCAAGATGCCAAGTCTTCAAACATACACTATTTTTCACTTTTTTGTGAAATTATGTCCATGACATGCTATTGAATGAATTATTTACACAAAGGTTTGTGGGCCTATGCTAAATCTATGACACGCTTATGTATGTACTGTACAGTATAATGTTGCACAGCATTAGTTGTGCAATGGGCTAACTGCAAAGTATGTCAAATGTACTTACTTGTTCCAGATTGGCTGTGTTTCATGTTTTCCTGTTGGATTTAGGGGAAGAAAAGAAGATAATGTCCTCTTCCTCTGAGTGTTGCGTTTAAGTGCACCAGGTCAGGGGAGGGGTTCATCCAAATCTCAGCATTATGTAACTCGAAATGCCATTGAACTACACAAAAAGGGAAACTTTCTGCACCATTTCTGCTGGTGTCAATAAATGTGCACACTTTGGAAGCAAACAAGCGTTACTGTCTGTAGCAAAGAAATGTGTGTGTCTTTTTTCTCGTGTCGTAAACTTCACCCAGAAGTGGGGCAGAAGTGAGTGGTGTGAAAAATGAGAAGGAACATACAATGGCTGAGTGTGAAACGTATGCTACTTTGTCTGTCTGGAGTGAAAGAGCCACCAAGCAAGCATCTGTGAAAGTCAAAGATGTCAGTGAACTTGTTGTTTGCTTTCCTGATTTTCACTCCAGGAAACAGGGAGCAGGAGGATTGTCAGACTCCCACCCGTGTCTTGCACCATATCTACTTGATTTATGTTTCCTTTCTCTCAAGTGGGAGCCTTTAAAAGACCAAGGCTGCTGGTTTTGGTTTACTTTAAACCGACATCATGGTGTCAGAGAAAGACGTTCTCGTGGCTGCTGCAGTTTTGGTTTTTGCCCTCATTTCACACAGTGAGTTTATGCAGACATTGTTTCTTTAATAACTAATGGTTCATCTGTTTAGACTTGGCTTCTTAGGAATACATGTCCATTGGTTTTTATTGTGATATTTTCACTGTGTTATTGATGTATCTTTCTGCCACTCCAGACTGGTAGTATTCTAAAAATGTGACCTTCAACTGCTCATTATTCTATTTTTTTAACACATAGCTGGTTGTACTTGCTGATGAGTTTGGGTAACGAAGTTTCCTTGACATGAAATGCCCTGTTAAAATGAAAATACAACCAGAAGTGTCAGTATTTTGAACGTTTTCTTTCTGGGTGTGTTTTGATCACGTCAGGTGAGGGTATAATTGGTGGCCGAGAGGCAGAGCCACACTCTCGGCCCTACATGGCCTCCATCCAGGTGCCAGAAGGAGAGAACATGAAACATGAGTGTGGCGGGTTTGTGATTGCAGATCAGTGGGTGATGACTGCAGTACACTGTCTGCCAACGGGGTGAGGCAACTGTCTTACATTTACATTCACATTTAGTCGTTTAGCAGACGCTTTTATCCAACGCGACTTACATAGGAGGAAGACAATGGAAGCAATAATAACAACACAAGGTAACAAAAAGCATAAGTGCACCAGAAACTAGTCTGTTAAAGCCCAGCACAGGGAACAAAGCTAAGGATAGGAAGGTTTTTGGTTTTCTTACCACGATGAACGTAGTTTGTTACATGGGAAACAGAAAGCACAAGATTAAGAAAAAATGATATTGTATATTTGGTCCCAGAGCACGGCACAGGTTTGACTTAAAAAGATAATATTTGGGGAATATTATCATATTTATTTGTTCTGTTTTCGTGAATGATTTCGTTCATCAACTCTAGTTGATCATTTTTTTGGAGTTCGTGTATTTTTTGCTTAGAGTTTGTTATTTTATATTGTGGAAGAAAACATGCAGTTTTATCATTGCTTTTCAATGTGCATCCCCTTTTCGATATAGAAAAGGGCAACGTGTTTAAATTATATATGTTTTGAAGATTATTCACTACTACAGTATTATTGTGATCATTTCACAGGCCAAATGGAAGGAAAGTAGTGCTGGGTGTCCATTCTCTGAGTGAACCTGAAGAAACAAAGCAGACATTTGATATTTTGGAACTTTACAACCACCCAGACTTCAGCATATCAAATTATGATAATGACATAGCTTTAATTAAGGTATGTGTATATGTTCTGTCAATCATTCAATCAGTCAGTGGTTCAGTATCGCAAAATCTAAATTTTTATGTTGTTATGTTTTTGGGAACAAGCCAACAACAGAACTCTAAACTCTGAGATAGATCGAGAGATGGCGCACATCACGGAGTAAAACGAAACCCTTTTCGGTGCGATTCTTACAGTTGGATCGTCCCTTCAACGCCTCGGAAGCCGTTAAAGCAGTGGAATACCTGCGAGCAGGCGGCACAAACCCGGGCACAGACGCACAGGTCGACACAGCCGGCTGGGGATCCCTCGACAACCTGGGGTCCAGGCCAGACAAGCTCAAAGAGGTGGTCGTTGAGGTGGTCAGCTCGGCACGGTGCAGGCGCAGCGACTACTTTGGCAGGAAGTTCACCGATAACATGATATGTGCCCATAAAGTATGCCCAGACCCCTGCGATCAGCCACATAAGAAAGAAGACAGTTGTGATGTAAGTTTTGGTTCCGTCTCTTCTGCTAAATATATAATTTTGTGAATTTTGTTCCGTTGTCAAAAAATGGTGCGCTAGCATGGCCGTAGTCTCACATGATACCTAGGTGTGTACAGCTGTTTCAGTTACCCCCCTTACCATTCACTTTCATTCAGTGCTTGCTGCCAACTGGAGTCCCCATTGCACTTTGTCAGATGTCAGTACAAAATACTATAATTTCCTGTTTAAGACTGTGGTGGATTTCGCTGATTGACTCCGGGTTGTCTTTCAGGGTGACTCTGGAGGTCCCCTGCTCTACAGTGGCATTGCAGTGGGCATTACGTCCAATGGAGGAAAGAAGTGTGGTCAAATTAAAAAGCCTGGAATTTACACCATCATCTCCCACTACACTGAGTGGATTGACAACACCATGGCCCTGCAGCCTGCGGCGACACAGGACCCGGGCAGTTAAATAAACAAGAGCGAGCATTACAGTTAGCCTATCAGCGGCACATTACAGTTTTGGGCAGCAGCCATGCACCTCGGTCCTGCTTGCGCTGACTCACTGATTATTCTACCCTAGATATGCGGCTAATGTGTTTTCATGTTGGGCGGGACTGTTCTCATTTGCAACTAACGTGTGCTTCCTAGAGAGAGAACGCCGTCACATCGCTTTATAAAGGAATCAATAAAACGCAGTTTATCACCTTCCAATGTCTCGGCTGTCTTGAGTGGTTTAGAATCTCCCACATAAGCATCAGATGCAGATGCAAAAACAGAGAGCGGTGCGGGCAGATAAAACATCAACACGAAAGGCTCCCTAAACCGTACATACGTGGTCGATTTATTTATCATTTTGCAACACTGGGGTGTAAAAGGAGATTTAGACTCTTCTGAGTACAACGATGAACAGTTACGGGGCAGACTAACTGCAAATAACAAAAAAAACATGTTTGATTACATTATAGCATACTGGAACAGAAACCACTTAAGAGTTATACAATAACTGCGATAATGAAATCCAAACAACGTTTTGCATCACCCTTGTTGTTTTTATGCAGTCGTATCAGCTTGTTGGCAACTGAGTAGCCTGCATCTGAAGGATGGCTTTTTAGGGATGCGACAGTTAGGCAATCAAGATATCAACGAGCCGATCTCGGGAACTTGTCAGATAAGTCCTCGCACCAATGAGGACGTCCAAAAGCAAATAAAATCGGCAGCTGTACTTCTTCTTTTCCTCCCCTCTCTGCTCCGTGCAGATAAACAGAGACATTCATCACTCCTGGTGTGTCCTGCTCTTGTTTAGTTTGGAACATCCCCACACCATCGCCCATGCATGCATTTTTTTTTTCCACAATGCAAAACTGAATAACAATGTCTTTGCTGAACAAGCTTGACTTGTCTGGCCTGGGCGTAAGTCTCAATTTTCTAAAAAAATGAATCCAAGGTACAGTATAAGTCCATTGCATTTGATGAATTTACGTCAAGTATAAATGTAGCGTTTACATATATATATAAATATATAGGAACATTCCCTTAAATTGCAATGGTTTGAGAGTTGAATAAACTCCTCTCTGACAACATCTTAACAAAAACAAACTAATACTATTAACAGCAGGCCTGTTGTTGCTTATTTTATCACATTGTGCAGGTGTTGCATTTATTGTTTTCACCCCCCTTGCCCGTTTGTATACAAATCAAG
>CM022480.1:5149886-5188200 GCA_011952105.1 Coreoperca whiteheadi
TTCCCTTCCAAAGCCCCGTCCTTTCTCTCCTCAATACTTTTCTTCCTCTCCTGCAGCTCCTGCACAGAAAATCTCTTCGGTGAGCAGGAGCGGCCTCCATGTGGCGATACCAGCTTGTTGATTCCTGAGGGCACGTCGTTCACCTCAGAAAAGCTCAGGGAATTCTGGGACTTTGTAACAGTCAGCTCATAATAACGGCTCCCACACTTCTCGTTGAGAGCCTGGAGGGTTGCATGGGCTCCGGCCACGTAGCCGCCGATCCTCTGAGGCCTCTGCCCGGTTGCCATCAAAGCAAACGAAGAGGACTGATGGTGTCTTGTCCAAGGATCTTCCGCGGGCGCCCAAGCATCTCGTACCGAGATCTCCCCCCCTCCGTCCTCGTCCCACAGCTCGGGGGTGTCCACCAGGATGAGTTGCCTCCCTGCTGCAAACACCTCGTTTCTCTCACGAGACAAGGTGGGCTGAGGGGGTTCATAACTAGACTGATTCATTGAGTATTGATTGGCTACTCTCTCTAGAATTAGATGAGACCCAACAGAATGACTGACGTCTTTTCCGTGTCACCGTCTTAAAGCCAAAAAAGAAAAGGAAACTGGCTGTTTGAAAGCATTTTCAGAAAGATTGGCACGTGAAATATCCTAACAAAAGGTAGAAGATAAGAACACGTTAAAACTGTAAACCCATATCTGGCTATCTCCAAAGCGTTTTTATTGTATATCTAACCTTTAATGCTTCCTTTGCAGGATTGGGGTCAAGGCATGAATATTTTTGACCGCTTTGTATTACAGGTGTAAACGTGAATATGAGATATTTTATACTGTAGATAATGAGTGATGAATGCCCATAGCCATGTGTAACACTATCACCCCCTAGTGGGAGAAGTTGCTGCATCAGAATATTTGAAAATTCGGTTGAGCAAAAATCAACTTTCATGTTGTGAAACATTTTCTAAATAAATTATTTTTCTATAGTGTCCCATGTGAAATGAAAGCTGATCAATGAAAGCTGATCACATGACCCTGTTCCAGTAACCACGGTACCACATTACATATTGGTACAGATGTAAATGTTTGGGGTTCAGGAAAGAGGTGCTTCTGTATTTTTCTTTATCTTAAATAATTCTAAAAACTCTAGGAGCAACTGAAAAATAAGTCTTACCATCAGTGGCACTCATCTGGAGCTGCAACATGGCTCTGTGGCTCATCACAGCCTCCTGCAGGCCCTCTCTTTTTGTCTCATATTGCTTTTTTTCAGCTGCCTTCTTCTTTCTTTCCTCAGCATGTTTCGCCTTCAGCTTCTCCATTTCTTTGGCCCTGCTCTCCTCCTGTTGTTGAACCAGTTGCTTGAAAGCCTGCTCCTTCATCCCTGCCTCTTGTTCCTTCTGCTTCAGCATCTTCATGGATGAATCTTCTGCACTCCTTTCGGCAGCAAAAATGTACTGATTCCATCTGTGCAGGACTTAAAGCAGCCATCTATTGCTTGGCTGATGCCCTCTCCTGGCACGTCTTGTTTCAAATCTGCATAGTGCAAACTGATCAGGCAACCACCCACTGTCAAGTCACAGCACTATCCTGCAGCAGAGACTGCATAGAGAGCCATTCCACCACTGTGGATATGACCACCATCATCTGCCAAGTGTTAGTTATGTTATCTGCCAAACAATACCGTGATGTCTTGTCAATGAGTACACACACCAAGTAATAATCTGATTACTGTGTTTTTTTTAACTGTACCTGTACTATCTTTTGCAATAAAGTGAGTGCAACCCAATTGCATTTGTTACTTTTCAGGCCTTGCAATGGTTAACATTGCCCTTGTATTGCCAATGAAATTAGTTAGTGATTCATAGTATTGAATATGTAGGAAAACTAATTTTATGTAGAAAAGAATGACTTATGGTGCGACATGTCTTTTGCAGGTGCTCTCACAGGTCTGCTTTAAGATCCTTGTCAGTTCAACAGAAAACCTGAAACTGTATTCTCTTGCTCTGAAACAAGCATTATGAGAGCAGAAAGATGCTTCCTGATTACAAAGTTTCATGTGTCGCTGTAGGTGAGTCCCCATGATGAACAGATTTCTGCCCCCACAGTGTGAGTACATTTTAAATATGCCAACGTTTCAAAAGTCATATTTTAAACTGAACCATTATCAGAATTAGCAAACTCCTAATCAGTTCACCTAGTTCAGCTTCCTTTTCCTACCTGACTCTATCAAGTTGCTGCCCTCTGCACATTAAGGCTGAGCGGCATCCTGTGATTGTTTCTTGTTTGCATTATTGCTGAATCAGTCTCACTGCAGCTGTTCAACCAAAGCAGAGGGAGTGGTATATCTTAGTGCCATGACATGCAAGGTAACGTGTGTGCCAACGTTCTTGTGACAATGCTTGTTAACACTGATTACCAAAAGGGAAATCAGTTAAAATTTTCTCAAAGAAAATAAAAACATATTTTTCTGGTTTAATTAGCTCCTGAATTGCTTTCTTATCACTTGTGATGAAGTCACAGAAGGGCAGTGTGAAAAAAACTCAAACAAAAAAACCAATATGGAATACCATTGATAGCATACATTGTATATACTGTAATACTGGCATAGACATATCTACAGTATATGAAGGAGTTCCCCTCATAGGTTCCCCCACATACACAACAAATGAGATTACTGAGGGATTGCACCATCTCACTGTGCAGCTGCGCGCTGCCTCTGTCAAAACGGCCCAAAACAAGGCAGTACTACAATGTAAAATGGGGGACAAAGGCTGGCAAATTCGTATACATTCCTTTTTGTTAATTGCTTAATTCGGCCGATGCGAAATATGGTGCTATATATGAGAAACGACAAATGACAAATTATAATAATTAGGGGTATATATTGTCACTATTTCCCCAAAATATTATCATGACATTCTGGACTCCCCTAAATATCAAATGGTTTGTTCCGTTGCTATGCTATCTTGTGTAGACGTTCTCCAGGGTGATGGAGAAAATGTAGTTATTGGGCCTGAACAGACACCACGTTGTTCGGTTTAAGTGTGAAGCGTGACAACAATTGCAATGGCCGGCATAAGGAGAGTTAACGGAAAATTATCGGGAATCAACCCAGCTGTCAGGTAATGTTAATATCGAATTGTATTTCCAGAGTACGCTTCAGTGAAGCTGTCAAGCTAACATGGCTAAGGTTAGCGTGAGCCGCAGTACGTTTATTTGTCGACGTTTTAACACCACTTAACGTTAACGGTGACGTTAACAATAACTCTAACGTTAGAAAGTGTCTAGCAAGCTATAGGCTACACTGCCAGTATAATTAGCTGGTTAAGCTACATATAGTAATTTAGCTGTGCCATAACACCCATCCCTAGAAATTCCCCGCATCTCGGTAAAGTAACGTTAGCGTTATTTTTTGTAGCCAAAACCCAGTTAAAATTGTGATTTGTGATATTGGGCTGTATAAATAAAATTGCATTGAATTCAAACTAACGTGAATTCTAGCTAACTGAACGTTAATGCGCAACGAAAATTATATTGTAACGTTCACTGTAATTAAGACTGACATAACGTTAGTTCATAATTACTTGTGTCTCATTATCTAATAACTGACTAACTTAAGTAACGTTACTAAGAGTATTTCAGCAATGTCATAATTGTAAAATTCTCTGCAGCGTTATTTATTCTGAGGAAAAACTGTGTCGTCGAAATCTGTGGCAGTCATGAGATGTTTAGTGAATCTCATGGGTTAGTTAATTGTGCTCAGAGATCATATTCAAATCGCTCCCACTGGTAAACATCACGAGAAGTTTGACATAAAAAAAAATTAAATCTAAATCCAAGGTCCAATAAGCTTTTTTATTATCTCGAAGCAAATGGAATTGCTGGAATTGACTAACAAAGTCTATATGCATTTTTTAAATTTTATTATTGTTACGTTTTCCAGTTGCTGTCGCCTGCATCAGGTCCAGTCTCTGCTCTTTGAGGGTGGCACTGCCACTCCTGATGGCATCCTGTGCTCTCTTGGTATGTTAAATAGCAAAGTTTGTTATCTTTAACCTTCTCTTTATCTGGCCTGGTTAAGGGCACAGTGAACTGCTAAGGCTAGAGGAAATCATTTTTCAGAACAGATGGTTATGTGATCAATACATATGAAACAATTTATATTATCATTCCATAACAGCCAACAAATACTAATGTCATTGTTTGTGTATTTTAGGTATTGACAGCAGATATAATGACGGGTGCACTGAGCTGGCGAAATACCTATTCTATGGACTATATGGCAGAAATCTGCTGAATCTGGAAAATGTCCTTGAGGAGTTTCCTGAAGAAATGCTGGATGGTGAGTTTTTCCAAGTGTTGTTCACTATATTTTTAATCCTATTTTTGTGCTTGCTTTAGTTTCTATCTACTCTGACACATTACTTGGCGGCTTTCTCAGATGTAATCCTGCTGATCAAGGCGGAGTGTGTTCATCTGTACTGCAACCCAATGAACTACAGTTACCTGTTGCCCTACGTGTCCCACTGGCGGAACCTGCATCTCTACTGCATGACAGAGACAGAGGTTAAAAAGCCCTCTTTCTTCCCTACAGGCCTATCATTCATATATATAGTTCCTGTATGCTTAAGAAAGGAGTAGGAATCTTATCAAGGGTATTACTTTGTATTACACACACTGAATGTGTGTGAACGGGGTGAATGTGTTATGTAGTGTGTGAAGCACTTTGAGTAGTCGGAAGCACTAGAAAGGCCCTATACAAGTACAGTCCATTTACCGTTTACTATTAAGCTTTGGCAAGGCAAGTTTATTTGCATATCACCTTTAAAAAAACAAGGCAATTCAAAGTGCTTTACATAAGACAGAAAGACAGTTGCTGACAAATCAGTTTAAATCAAGCAGCACATTCATTTCATCAATGATACAGTGCATTCTAGTTTTTACCTGCAATTTGTGCAGAGGAGGCTGGGCCTCTTCAGAGCTGTTAATGTTAATGATTGCCAGACCTGTTTCATTGCTGAAGAACCTAAATGTGACCCTTTGTAGCAGTGTTCGTAATTGTGATTGTTAATTCTCGAGATGAAGTCTTTTTCTAAGTTGTCTGCACTTGTAATTTCCCCACCTCCACACACAGTACGAAGATGAGGAAGCAGCAGAGGAATTCAAAATCTCCAGTTTTGTCACAATGGTGCAGGACTGCTATCGTATCGGAGTACCTTACAGCTCCCAGGGTACGTATCATCACCTTTTAATCTCCACATTCATTCACTGCACGTGTTAAAGAGATGTGAAAAGTTCACACACTAACATGACATTACATCTCAGTCAGCCGGACCTCAATGTATTTTCATTTGTTTTACCTACTTGGCAGCGAATACCTGCTGTGTAATGACACCAACAGCACAGGTAATTCTGCTTGCTCTACTGTTACTTTTAGGACACGTCCAGAGGTTTGATGTGTTTATGGTGGAAAAGTGGCCCCTAATTCAAGCATTTGCCCTGGAAGGCATCGGTGGAGGAAGCTTTTTCACCATGAAGTACAAGGTACCTTCAAACCAAACAAAAAAAAATGTGAAGATGTTTCATATAGAAGTATTTGTAGCACTACATTGTACTCGTGGTCCTACATTTCTTGTTTAATCTGGTTTTGTATATTTATGCTTTTCCAGCTGATGGACGTGAGTGAGAAGCTGTGGCAGGTTTACAACAGACTCGACCCAGTGTCCCTGGATAATGTCCTCACAGAGGTGCACACAGAGCTTCTTTTTTCATCAGCGGTTCTAACTTTGAAAGGATTCTGTTGCATTCAACCCCAAGGCCTACCTGTGACATCTGCATTCGCTTCAAAAATGTCCATGACCACAAAGTCCATGCTTCTGTCAGTTGAAATATAGCGAATTGATTTTAATAATCAACTGTTTTAGTCACTCCTAAATTACGTTAATATTTTTTGGCTGATTAAAAAGTCAAATGTAGTATGTGAAGGTGTGAACATGACCATTAAATATGATATGTACTCTAACCTTGGTGTTGTTTGTTGTATTTTAGGACTTGGTTAACTTTGAGAAGCAGTGGAGTGGCTTTTTCTCCGGCATGGACCTGGAGAGCCATCTCTCCATCTTGGAGCTATCTGAAGCACAGGCAGGAGAGGTACGTCTGTTGCCACATATTCCTAAAATAACAGAACAACCTTTGGACAATGATTTACTGCCTTTCAACAGAATCATATTGTGATATATCGAGTCATTATTATAATTATATTGTTACGACACTTTGTTTAAATGAATATTAAAAAGCAAACCCGATTTTTCTTCACAAAATGAGATATTAAACACATTCATTGATTATATGAAGTTAAGATCAGTAACCTTCACTGATCAACCAGCCGTAGCTGGGATTCTTGCTGTTTTGTTGTCTACAAATGCAAAACATCACAAAAACAATAAGCATATAATTTTGTAGGTTAAAGTTTAATATACATTTTGTAAAGAGTTTTTTTTCAAATGGCATTGTTCAATGTCTGGTCTTAGTAGTCAGCGAAGTGTACTTGTGTCCTCATAAAGAGCATTCTCACCAATCCACAGGCGTTCCGTACTTATTACTCTCATGGACTGATCTCAAGCAACATCACAGATAAAAGGTATTCTTCATATTCAGCAATGTCTAAATACTGAATCTATGCATCTGTAGTCTTGTAGTTTGTAGAACAAAAAAATACTATTGCTTAATCAAATGTTTCTTTATTTCAGTAGAAGTCGGCAGCCCTTTGTGTTGTTTGGGAAGCATTCCTCCTTAGAGGATTTGGAGAGTTATTCGTTCAACTTTCCCTCAGAGAGTCATCAGGTCCGCAACACAGGGCCTCAACGTTCTACAGCCAGACACATGGTGAGAACTCTGAAATAACATTTATAAAAAGTATGATGATGTGAAAAAATGACGTAGCAAACACTGAGGACCCCTATTAATGGCACCTGCCAAGGGTGTTAGTAGGTTATAAGACCTGCCACTGTGAAAACTTTCAGCATTTCAAATGGCATTGATGTCATTTTTCCAATTATGTGTACTTATAATGTTTTAGAAATCACTTTGCTCTAGTTAAAGAGAATAGTGGCCTGCAGCACCACCTGGTGAAGTAATTTGGTACATCCAGGGGTCAGTGATGTGCAAAACAGTGTTTCGATAAACCATCTTGAAGACCTCGTGCCAGGAAACTTGTTTGTCACCTGTAAATATGACATTTAGGTCTTTTTGCTCCATTTGTGAAATGGGAACATGTCATGATTGTATCTTTCAAAAGAAACACTTTTTTGTCCATTTAGATTCTGCAGTGTGTGGCTCCCAAAGGACCTTTAGCCTGCTCTCGAACCTATTTCTTTGGGACCACCCACACACCATACCTTGGTGAGGTTTTACTCTATGACTTTGCTTATTTAATATTGATCACCTGCATATTTGTAAAATTAGGAGTGAGTTTTTAAAAATATTTTATATAATTGTCCTTATCATCACATTCAGTGGTAACCCTGCTGCAGAGCACAGTTTATTAATCCAGGCGTTAAAGTAGTTCTAACTAACCTTCTGTCATAAATCCTAGTGTGAAATGTTGCTTTGCATGGAGTTAAATGCAGGGTCCAGAAAGGGCTTATGGCGCTTTTCCATTATACAGTGCTAGGCTCGCCTCAGCTCGACTCGACTCGCCTCGGTTTGGTTTTCCACTGTGTAAAAGGTGTACCTGTACCTGCTTCCAGATATCTTTTTTCGTACCACCAGGCGAGCTGAGATGATACTAAAATGTGACGTGAAAACACGGCAGACTGCTGATTGGTCAGAGAGAATCGTCACTATTCATTGTGTCATCATTGCACACGGCAGACGGAGTATCCTGAATAACCCCGCCATTTTTAAATAGTGTGGCCAGAGATTGCGTGATATACCCATTACTATTACGGCACCTCGGAAGAATCCGCCGTGGTCAAATAAAACAACGTTTGTCTTCTTGCTGTGAGAAACAGCCACATCCCGACGATCCAAAACAGCACACACTCGATTTCCTCCATTGTCCTGTGTGTGTGTGTGTGTGTGTGTGTGGGTAGCGGGTGTGTGTCGCGGCAGTTTCCTGCGGCGTTGCTATGACGACCAGGTACTATTGTGTAGGTACTATCTGCAATGGAAAACGGAGAGAAAAGCGAGCCGAGTCGAGCTCAGCTGGTAATGGAAAAGCGCCATTAGATGGCTGAGGGGTTAAGTTTAATATGAGAAGCCCTTGTTTGTATTGTCACTATATAATTTGTTTACACTTCGGGTCTTTCACCCACAGGAAATCAAAACACAGAGCAAAAGAAAACAGAAGTGTTGTAAGTGATTTCATCATTTTGGATCTCATAATTAATGTGTCTCTGTAAGCTATTGTTTGGCCAATGTTAAAGAATGTCTGAATGAAAGAGTTTTTTTTTTTTTCAGACTTTTATCACAGATTTATTCAGCTGCTGTCGAAGCAGTTCTTTCAGGAATAAAATGCTACTCCTGTACCTCCAGTGCTACCAAGGTAAAATAATGAGCACCTATTTTAACGTGTGTCTTTCAGCATGTACCGTAGCATGTACAGTTGCTCATTAAGAAATGTTTATTATTGCAGGCTAAGGATGTAGCAGAGAACACCTTTCTCGTGGCTTTGGACTCAATGAATTTAAGTCAGTACCGCAGTTCTCTCAGGTACAGATTGTTATAAATTCTTTCACTGTCGTCCACTGTGTGAGACTTTCAGCCAAGCTTGAAATTAAATGTATTGTTTCAATCGCTTTGAATCTGTGTCTTCTCTCCTCAGGTCCAAATGTGAATTCAGCATTCAAGCAGTGAATAAGGCAGGAAGGTGGGTGTTAACTAGATCTTATTGGTCATTTGCACACAGCTCCTTCACATTGTCATTGTGTTGTTTGAAAAATACACACTGAGTTGATATTTACCTTTTATGCAAATATGTGATTTCAGACCTAAAGAGCTTGTTCTTTTATTTTCAGGATCATTCCTCTGACTGATGAAGAAAGCCGTTACGTAGTAAAAACAGTAAGATAGAGAGGCATTTTCTTTGCTTGACCAAAGGATAACAATGAAATGACCTGTGTATACACTTTTCCTTTGAAAAGGTTTTTTTTCTTTTTCTTCATCGTGACTAATTCTGCTTTTTTTCTAAGGCCTCCATGACGGTCCATGACATCCCAGACCTGCAGTGGGACGGGGGGGACCTGGGCTCTGTGGTCTTCTCTGAATCCTTCCTGGAGTCCAGCATCAACATTCAACAGAAAGGTACAATATTGATTAGATTAAGTCCAAATTAGAATGGATTCTTGATTTATTCCGCAAAGGAAATTTGATTTACATAATTATAACGAGGACAAATCCACAGGTTAACAGAATAAGGCAAAGTCGTTTTGAAACAACAGAGTGCTCTAAAAATAGCCTATTTCCTCCCCTGAGGATCATATTTGTGATTCGTCTTCCGTGTTTGTCATCCTTTGGCCTTGTTGTTTATGCTTCATTTTAAACAAGTGTGTTTCCTCTCCTGCTCCACAGATGGCACTGTGTCCTCAGACAGCTGCTACACCATCCTGACTACAACTGTGCCTCGCTACGCCTGCTGGCTGGTACGTGTGGGGCTGTAAATCTATTTCAGATTAATGTGGTGAACAGAATGTTTGGATACAGACAAAGTTAGTTGGTTGAGATTTTTATTTTTTTTTTTACAGTTTAAATTTTAACCAAACTCGATTCGTCAGTCTTTATCCAGAAAAAAACATTTTGTTTCATGCTTAGTTTAAGGAATAAACTATGTAATTTTTTCCGACATTGTTTGTTTGTTGTCAGAAGTCTTACGGTCATGTTGTTTTTAGATGGAAGCTGATGTCAAGCAATCTGAGCAAGCCCAACATCTTACTAAGGTGAGTTCAGAAGCTTTGCGTATTCACTGCAGTGTATGAATACATGCTTATGTATGTATGCGCATGTGACCTCATGACTCGCAGTATGTGTCTTAAACAGAAAGAGGAAGGCACGTGTTTGGGAACTGCTCTGACTGTAGCAGATGCTGCGTATGTGTTCTCCAGCTGTCAGCTCTCCACACCTGAAGAAGGTGACTCTCTATTAATATTAACATTTCCACCAAGCAGCTGATATTCGTATACAGTAACTTACAATGAGTGTAACTGCAATGTCTTCTTTGATTCTGAGATTTCTAAATTAACCTGGAATCAATTATCCAAGTCAACTTTACAGCACCCTGTGAATATGGCTACAGCATGGTTACAAGTTGATTTGATTGATTTACAGTATTTAATTTCTACTTAAATGTGACAATACATTTACAAGATATTTTTTCACGTATTCTGGCTAATGTCGTACCTTATGGGACTTGTGATTCATTTTTAATATTTCTTCAAATGTCAATCTTAGGGAAAATAATTTTCTTCTCTGAGGGACTCCTGTTTATCCATTCTCAATATGGAAGCATTACCCTGTCCAAGGATCACATCAGCACCATCAAGTTCTATGATCCGGTAGTATATACAGTTGCACCGCATGCAGTAGTCCATCTTTCATCGGATCACATATCTGTTTTCTTGTTACTTAGTACGTTAATGATTTTAAAGACAGTTTTTTTTGCTTGCTTCCATATAAAACCATGGTAAAACATAACATAAACATATTTCTGGTTCCACCTTGTGTTTGATATGTTTGTCTTCTTATTACCAGGATTCCAGTGCTGTTGCATCTCTCTTTGTGGAATATGAGAGCAGCCTGCTCCCCCACCTCCCGTTCCCTCTCCACAGCTCCGACCAGTGTCTGGTCTTGGCTCTTCAGCCCAGGTCTAAGAGCCACAGGGCCTTTTATTCCAAGGTAAGACCTTTAGCCAGTGACCTCTTACAGGGTTTGAGACTGAGGATACACATGGACCATCTGAGGGTAGCTGATTCAGACAGATCAGTCACTCATGATGCCTATATAACATTAATCTAAGGATTTCTGTATAGCAGTGGTTAATATTAGAATAGTTATTACATCATTATCACTGTTGGTATATTTCTGTGTGTTCAAAATAACATGGTAAAAACATAAATCCATTTGTTGTCGGTTGTCCTTTAGGGTTTTTCTAAGACAAAATGCTATACAGTAGTTTTCAAAAATATATATATTTTCAAGTGTTTAATGCTGGAGAAACTAGCAAGAGATAGCTATAAAACAAAAAAAAGTTTTTAGCCTAATATTTAATTTTCTGCTCAGTAAAGATACAGCTCCAGCTGTACAAACCTTTTCTCTCTTGGTTTCAGGTTTTGTCAGTGTGGAAAAACTCTGAATCTGGACTTCGTCTGCAATTGGTGGAGCAGGAGCAGCTGACCTGGACCAAGAAAAACATGTAAGATATCTTCAACTCCTTTACAACTTAAGAATAGTTGTTTGTATGCTAGATTCCAGTGCACATCCCTAGGAGTATGGAAAATTAGATTACACTTTTAGAAAATGGGATCTCAGTTGATCAAATAAGATAAATTACAAACTAATCAAACCAATTGTGCGCACGTTTTTGATAAATTGGGGCCCAATGATACCATTTGAATTTTCTAAATTTTTAGAAAAATAAATTTGAAATTGAATTGAAATACATTTTTGTAATGACTTTTTTTCTCTCAGGCACACCAGACTGCAGAAGCTGCACGACAATCAGGAGCCGCCAGTGGCCAAACGCAGAGGCAGCCTGAAGACGTCATACTCACAGCTGCCAGAGCAGGACATGTTAGTACACACTGCAGTCACTCAGTAGAGTGCTTCACAGTTGGAACAAACAAGTAATAAATCCTGATGCTAGGTATTGCTTAATGTCTTCCAAAAATAGAATTTAAGCCTGTTTTCCTTGATACGGTGTATTCATCATTGGTTCCCATCCATATTTGAAAGGTCTTTTCTGCAGAGAGAAAGTATGTAAGATAATGTACCTTCATTATCTGGCACAATGTGCACACGCATTTTCTTTACTGCTGTTATAGCTAAAACTGAAAGAAGACTACATGCAAGAATAACTCCGAACCTTTTGGCAGCTTCTTGGTCTTTCCAAATCTGTCCCAAATCTTATCACCTGGAATCATTAGACATCCTACTGTTTAAAGCATTTACTCCCAAAAATAAACATACTGTACGGTGCTAAAACTTTGCCACCCTCGTTTGCACAATTTTGCATTGTCAGTGTCATTTCTAGTGGGTTTTTTCTTTCTGATTTTGTGTTTTTATATAGTCTAGTGTAAAAACTGGGACAAATACAAGTAATGAGCATTAAAGATGTGTCCTGGTTGAAGGAAAGTCTTAGCTGTAAAATGGTAATATGTTTTGTCCTTTGCCTTACAAATACATGATCAATCCTAAGATAGTAATGCCAGTGAGTTATGACCCCATATCTGCATCCTGATTGCTGTATTCTGGTCCACGCCAGGTTTCTTCAGCACTTTGCCTTGAGTAGCATTGGCCAGGAGCCCATTCTGTATGACCACCTGGGGGTGCTCTTCCCCTCTACAGAGCTGAGGAATCCAGTAAACAGTCAGGGAGACAAGGTGAGAATATTGACTAAGGTGCAGTGGATCTGCCTCATTTGAAAAATGTAGACAAGAAAAAAAACATTTCTGGTGCCTTCACAGAATTCTGTCTCCTCTGTCTTATTATGTTTGGCTGATACTATTCATATCTCATGTTGGCGTTTTAATGTGTGAAAAGGTTGTCATTACCATCATCACGGGATTGCCGGGAAGCCATAAGAAGAGACTGTGCAACTTCCTGGTCCAGTTAAACAAGGAACATGGAAGGTGAGAGAGATTCCCTCCAACAAGGTTGCTTTGGTTTGTTGGTCTGTTATCATCATTAATCTTACATATGCTGTAGTTATATTTCATATTAATGATAATGAGAAGAACAACACAAACAAAAAATATTACAGTTTTATTATCATTTCACCCGTAGGTGGGTGGTGTATGAGCCTGGTCCTGACAGCTGTGACAGCTTCTCAGCCTCTCACCTGCAGCAGTATTTGTCCAGCTTCCTGGAGAGCCAGAGAGGCCCAGGAGGCAAACCCCGTCTGTTGGTGCTCTCACCTGGGTAAGAAAGCCCGGTGATCAGCAGGATACCGCTGGGAACTGAGCAGCCAAGACTCAGAGCTGAGCTAAATAGAAGCATTTCATTCCAAAAATACAACAATGTGAAAACATGTATCATTCATTGTCCTGAATACTAATAATTTCATCCTAGTACATAAAACAGATCTTAACATCCATACATTTTTGGGTATTTAGAGTATGTTGGGGTATTCAAACCTAACAGTAACAGACAGTATTTGAAGAAATTAGAAAAAGAGGAGACTAATTAAGAATAAATTGAATGTTCTTTGTCAGTGAGTGATGACGTATCCATTTTTAAATGTTCCGACTTTTACAGATACACAGATGTTCTGGATGTGGTGCAGGCTGTGCTTTTCCACCCTGACCCAGTTGTCCAAGCATGTTTCACCATCGGCGCAGTCACTGCTTGTGTGGACCCCCTTGCCTCCTGTATGGAGCACAGGTGAAATTTCTTTCTCCAGTAGATAAAGTCTCAAGACTGCTGCTGTTAAAAGGAAAGGAAAAAAAACAAGCTTCGACTGCCATAGAGAATTGTATATCCGATGTATTCATGTTCAATGACCTCAAGCTACTAACTGTTTTGAGTTGCCATTTAACAAAGCCCCACAATGTCTAACTGAAGTAGACAAAATTTCTGACTGATTGGATTTCCAACTGAATTGGAAAAACTGCATTTTCATCAACTAGAAAGAGTAAGTAAGATAATAACAATATATTAAATGACCTAACTCATAAAAGATGAGTAATTTAATTATATGCTGTTCTGATCCAAAGACAAACAATTTAGTGACTCAGTTGCACGAAGCAAACTTCAGAAAATGTCACGATCCTGCAGCTGCTTTTCACTGCTTTGTGTCAATGTTTTTATCAGATTGCCAATGACTGGAATTGTTTTATTTGGAAGCAGCTGTATGTGTTAAGTTTGTATTAACAGTATCTTAAAGAATAAATCACCAAAAAAAATCCATCCAATGAGGAGCAAATACTCACCACCTGTAGGTTTGAAATGTGTGAAAGCTTGTAGCTTGCCCCTGCGCAGATGATGGCAGTTTTAGTCAACCAGGATTCACAGCAGTTACAATGGATTCGGTGACCCAGTTTCACAACAAAAAACTACTTCAATCACTCCTGCAGCACAATCCGCTATTCTGCTATCTGTCCATATGCTTTCAGTACTATGTTCCAAAAACATACATTTTCACCGAAAACTGTTAACTGTTTGCCTTTTCTTTCTTTTTTTTGAGAGCTCTAAGCGAATGTAGTTGCATGCAACAAGTGTTATGTATTTAGCTGTAATTTGGCTAAAACAAAAAGAACCTGAAATTCAAGTTGGGGGCTTCACGCGGTTATGTTTTCCAGTAACATATGGACAGACTAGATGATGACAGACAGGGCCGGATGTTGATAAATTGTTGGAGCACTGGAGATTTCCAGGATGAGGTTACATGAGACTTTTAGCTATTAAAACTCAAGGCCTGGTCCCTTTTTACAGAGAGGATCATTCCTACATTTAATCTCACTCTCCTTTTGTTACAGGCTTTAGATGTAGCTTACAGAGCTTCTCACTGTCGTAGATTGACTGTGCTGGTCCACACAATATGACATACCACTCCGGTTAATAGGTTGTTTTCCACTGCTCAGCCAAGCTGGGCTGGCCAGTGATACTTGCATACAGATGAAGTCAGTCTAGAGGGTCTAATTTTTACAACATGCCTGGAAAACTACTGCTGCCATCTTCCGTCACTAGAACGTGAATTGAAAAGTGTTATAATAAAATGTCCTGGTAACTAGTTGAAGTGTAATAATGTGATTCAGCACAGTAACATTCATAAATACTAGAGGATATATGCCGGGAAAAAATTCCATTTGGAAAACTCCCATTTAGACGACGTGATTGTCTAGCGAGCTGAGCTTCAATAATAAATCTAATTGATGTTTTGGATCCTGTGCTATAAACATGTTGTGATGACCCTTGTGTCAAACTTTCACAAGCCCCACTTGGCTCAGCAGTGGAAAAATATGTAATAAGAGGTTTAGTTAGCAATGTGGTTAGCACTGACTTTTCCATTTGCGGAGTCTTCAACAAGCCCCCTATCACTGTCTGTTGCCATAGATTGTGTGGGGGTCTGTGGTCCCCACACTGCTAATTGGGTGTAGTTAGCCCAGCTTAGGCCTGACCCGCCTTTCAACCCACTCAGCATAGCCCTATAATCCTCCAGGTCCACATGTGTCGACCAACACACCCTCCTCAGTGAAGCTCATCAGTCAGTCATGATCCGTTCTCTGTGATGAATGTAGACCGTTCATTACATCAGGACAGGAAAGATAAATGCCTTTCAAATTGCTGATCCCACAGCCTGCAGGCTCCCTAAGAGCTGCACGGGAGGGTCTGTGGTGGCTGGAGGGGGACTTGCCTCAGAACGATAATTCAGAAAGTGGTGTATAACACTGATCGATTTGAAAACTCAGGATAAACTATGTTAAGATTAAATGAGATTACAGAAAGCTTTTACATTGGACAGTTGCCAGTCATAGTCATGATGTCATCCAATGAAAAATACCTCACGATTGATAACCGGATTGCTAGCCAAGGGCCATAACATGGAATTAACCTGTTTATTGCTGCATGACTTTGGCAAGCACCCATTAGTCATAAATATTTGATTTATTGTTAGTGATGATATTGTTGAAGAAGACATGGGTTAAAATAAAGAGGACTGTTAAATTAATTAATTAAAACACAACTCTTGCATGTGCGTCACTCAGATTCACAGATTTTCTACATAATCTATCTACAATGCAACAGTGTCCATCTCAGTCAAATGAAATTTGCATTTGACTGAAGGCTAGCAGTCCATCCTCACCCTGTATTCAAGTACACTGTATATTTAACTTTAGTTCTTCTGTCTCTTGTCTGTCACTTTAGGCTTGCTTTTCCTAAGCTGTTGGAGCAGTGCAGCCAAGGTAAGTCCTGACTGTTGCACTGTTCTACCCTCCAGTTTAACAGATGGAATACTGAGGAAATACCATATTCATTATTCACTGATATTGATTTTTTTCAGAAGTGTAATTTAGGAAGCCGTTCAACATAGCCATTCCAAACTTGTGTCCTGCTGCCAGGTTGTACAATATAACCATTAAAGGTCAAGAAAAGAACTAAGTCAGAGGAGAAGTTGTACATGTATGCATGTGCAACTGTGCTTCGTTCTTAGCTGTTTTGACTTTGGAAATGTGTTGCAGTGCCATTCACCATCCAGCAGGATCATCCTGCATGAAAAGTTCAAAATTGGGACATTATCAACATGTTACAAAAATATTGAGGTCATTGTGTTCTATGGAGCATTAAAGATTAGTATTATTAGTATACCTTGAAATATCACACAGAACTCCCAGTCATGGTAGTCAAAATACCACCCCTTCACCCATCATGCAGTTATTCTCCACCACTATATTACAGCCTATTTTGTTGTTAAAGGTTTAAAATAAAGTTATTGCAATATAAAAACCTAAAGCACCCAACCCTCACTTTATGTTAAGAGCACACAGGTCACATTCAGTCTGAAGTGAAATGTTGAAGATTTTATTTGGTTTTACTGCCTGATGGCTTCGCCGTCTTTGTTGCTGGAACCAGCAAAATCCCAATTTGGGCGGCAGGGAAGAAGTCTGGCTGGATGACGTTGAGATGGGATGAGAATGGGGCAACCACCACAGTTTAATCTGTCACAGAATGACTTGTTATGCCTTTTATATCTTACCAATCGTTTTGAAGGAATCAAAATGTAAATTTCCCTTCAATTTCAAACGGCAGGTAGAACACAGCAGCAGCAATGCCAGGAAATCAAATCTAGTGTACAATATGGTATTTCTGCAGTGGCTAAACAGATGTGGCTTTGTATTTGCAGGAAAGTGAGTCAGTTTCTCCTGAAATTCATATTCCCTTTTTGTGCCTCATTTTATGTCAGGTATTGTGAGTACAGTGGTGTTCACTGGGCTGACAGCAGAGCAGAAGCACCCTCTCATGCAGCATGTTCAGCAGTTGGTACGCTCTGCCAACCCCACCGCAGCCTTCATACTGGCAGAGAGAGGAGCTGTCACCAGGTAGGCGCCTACAGAATTGTGATCAATGCTGCAAACAGTCATTTAACTGCTTATATCTTTGCCTAAAGTATTCACTCTAGGCTACATTTTCTTCTGCTTTTATTCTGAATCTGTTGGGTCAGAGCACTGCTCGGTTAGCACAGTAATGTGTCATGAACGCTTCCCAGTGCAGAATACTTAATTTTTGTAATTAAAAGTCCATTATGGATCAAGGACATTTTCATAAGTAGTTATGTGAGGTTTTTTTTCATGTCATATTTGCAAACATTTATACACGTATTTGTACAAGTTAAGTGTTACGTATTTATTTATTTATTTTATTTTTTTATCAATTAGGACTGAAGATGTGAATCTGATATTTTCTGATAGCAGCTTCAATGAGCCACAGATGCTGAGAGCACGCTATGTCCTCTACCCTGGATGGTAAGACTCTTATCCTATGTTCCACTCTACTGGCCGTGACCCCGGTGTGTCCTCCTGTGTCCACACTCAACCTTTTGGCCATTGAGTGTCCTCAGTCCTGCCTCACCTCCCTCCCTATGGTTTAATTGCCTCTCGGCTGCAGTGGTGGGGGTATCGGCTGCTGATTGCTGTAAAGCCCCTCAGGGCATCTTGTGTTCTATTACCAGCTGCCTCCTGGCAGCACAGTAACAAGCTGTTGGCCATGCAGTTGCCATGTACACAGAGGGGGTCTCCTTCCCTTTGGACCTGGTCCAGTTAGCCTTCATGCCACAGTGGTCAGCCTAATATGAACCTCTGCTAAATCCTCCTGTCAGATCATACACTGGATATCTGGCCAGAGTCTGGCCCTTTTGATTTACTCATCTTCCAGCTTTATTTTGTGTATACATAGTATGTAAGTGTGTTTTGGGATGCTTCTTGCACGTCCTAAACTCTTTGACCAAGACAGTATTCTTTTTCACCTGCTGACGAAAGTATCTGTTTATAGATTAGCATCCACTTCCACAGTGTTACAAGCAAATCACACTAGCCTCTTTCCTGTGGGCAGCTGGTAGAGTAAACAACTTTCCAGCCAAAGACAAAATGTAGCACAAACATTTGGCTTGCTCAAGACTCTCTCACCATTTGTGTAATGTGCACGTGTTCTGTGTTTCAGGTGCAAAGGGCGCTTCGTCTCTGGTTCTGGGTCTCTGGTCCTCACCCAGCAGCGCGTGGCTTTCAAGCGGCCCCTAGAGAGGCCTCTATTTGTCACCCGCTGTAAAGGTGAGACGGAAAGGAATTCTCCCCCCTTTTTTGACTCTTCCACGTGACAGAAGCTCCAGATATGAGCTGGCAGGGTTTGATGATGATTACATAAGCTGCCTTTCCCTCCAAATATGGAGACAACTGAGGTCTCAAAAGTGTTTGTCTGCGGTTGCTGTGAAATAATCTGTATTCCCAAAGAATGCACTTATGACATCTTGCCAGTAAACGGAACTAATTTTGATAAAGCCTACAATTTGTTTCACAATACTAACCACTAAAACTCTCATCATTTTTCTGTAGAATTCAAGTCATCACTAAGGCCAAGCCCCTTCCGAGGAAATGTGTACAATGTTTGGGGAAAAGTCAGATTTTCTGGTAAGAATTACATATTTTCATTTTATTTTTGTCTTATACTTTGCCACATTTTCAGATCAAATTTCAAATTCCAGAGAACGTGTTTTTGTTAATTATTACTAAACAAATGTGACTTCTTTCCTTGGTAAATATTTGACCCTCATTTGAATTTCCCAGTTTTTGGGAATTATTAGAGAAACGGTTGCCCTCAAGGCAGGCCAGAAGCTCCTGACGGTAGGAATATTGCTCGGTTGTTGCTCTGGTGTGTGGTGTCTAGAATTCAGCTCATAGTCCACTGGTATGGTTTCTTCCACATAGTTTTCTCACTCTTTTTTCATTTGGAGAGCCGTGTAGAGTTGTTGCATGAGGAGAGAGTGCAGGTGCCTGTGAGGAGATGTGCAGAGAGCGTGCCGATATTTGTAGAGAGCTGGGAAGATACAGTAGTATGGAACGAGTGTGGAGACTGTACTGTATGATCCTTATCGTAATACTCCCATTCCCTGAGGGTCAAGTGTGTATCTCAGTCACTGTCTTTAGGGTAATGTTCATTTACATCACTTTATATTTAGTTATTTTGCTTTATTTAATTGTTCTTATGTAGCTGTTGTACATTCAATACATATTTTACATTGAGTTAGGACATATTTGACATGTTTTATCTTGTTATGTACCACAAACGTGAGTGCTGTGAGCCATTTTGGGAACTGAGAGGTTGTATGGATGTTAAAACATGAACACCCCACCAACGCCATGCTGTTACCATATGAAGCTGCTGTAGCAGGTGTTACACAACGTGTGAACTGTGTGTGTGACTTGGATGTGAGCTCCTTCATCTCTGGAACCTCCAGACTCAAACCAACTGATGAAGGTGACATACAACGCAGTGAGTGGGAGCCTGAGCATTGTCCCGGACCGGTGCACTGGCCCTCTGACCCCGGGCTCCAAGGAGACCAACACGTCCTGCTTCCTGATCTTTGATGGTTTTGGCCTCACTGATGATGGACTGAAGGACTGGCTCAGACTCTGCGCCAAGCAGGTAGACATTTCAATAGCCCCGCTGTTTTTGATGGCTCCACACACGGAGTCTCATGTATAGATCTATTATTATGGGTTGCATCAGGCAAGTACTATAAAAGAAGTTCTGTAAGCTGTTGTTTCTGTTTGGTGTTCACAGAGGCAGACAAAGAAGCCTAAGAAGACTAAAAATACCCTTTTACCACAAGAAATCAAGCACATCCATGTGAGTGTGTTTATATTTGTAATTATATAAAATATAATTGTATATACCAGTGGAGGAATTTTCCCCACCTAAGGCCCGAAGCCACTGGGATAAGCTCCAGTCACCCGCGACAACTAACGGGAACAAGCGGTAGAAAATGACTGACTGACTGACTGGAGGTATTTTGTGTGGGCAACTGCATTAAAGATACTCTGTGGAGTTTTGTAATTTATATGAGCTAGCACCTGCTTTTGTTTGTGAGTATATTGAATTACTAGCGTGCATGAAATGCACACATGCACTTCCCTGCTCATGGTTTCATGCTTGGTGGCTATGAGGAATTTGTCAGTGTGCCAGCAAAAGGCCGATAAGAAGAACACCTCTAGTTGATGTATACGTGAAAGTAAATCATGCAGGTTTCAAAATGATTCCACATAAAGTTGCTTTGCAAATGTGTGGATTGAAATGCATCCCACACATTTGTTAGGCCCCAGGGATACGTGGATATATGTTTTGTGACAAACAATGCATGAAACAGAACTGTCTGTTTACAGGCTGCCTTGTTAGGTTTATTGTCATTGCTTTTGTCTTTGTTAGTTTTTTTTGGAGATTTTCTTCGGCTGGGTCGGGCTGTTACTGATGTTGGCCTTTTCAGTCAATAACCTTGACTGAACTTGATATTCTACGTTTCTGTTTAGATGACCAGACACCTGGACCCACTACCACCAGGCTACTTCTACAACGGTTATCAATATATGGACATCTTTGGTGAAAAAAGTAACTTCCACCCCAGTATCCTTTTCAGAGTGCTTACTGTCTGTTGTAGAACCTCAACTACATCTAATTTGTCACTCAGGCTTGGAATTATTTACTGGAGAGTTTTCATATTTCAAGGCTAAAAACAGAAACTGGTACACTTATATCAACTCTCTAAGGAAGCCGTTCAGAGGTTTCGTCTTGTGCGCGCACATTTTCATTATTTTCATTGGAGACGCACAACAAGCACACTCAAAACCAAAAGCAACGCTGTCGCAGCACACATTCACACACCGAGATGGAAAAATCGCAACTTTTTCGAATGCAGCAAGCCCACCGAAGGTCGTGTGACAAAAATGAACCAATCGGAATCCACAGGACCTGCCGTTTCCCTCCAAGGACGTCACAACATCAGATCGAAAGGTCAGCCGAACTGAAGACGGAAGAGCGGCTGATCGTACTCATTCAGGGATACCTGGAGTTGTACGACTGTCAGCTTCTAACCTATTTTGACACCAACAGGAGGAACAACGCCTGGCGATATATCAGCTCAGAACTTGGGATAACTGGTGAGCATGATAATACGCTGTTGTTGCGTTACCAATTGTCACATTTCGTGTTATGATAAGTTACGTCATCGCAGCTGTTTTGGTTGCTTAGTAACAGCAGGCGCGACATTAGCGCAACCTCCCATGTACCGTGGATAACAGGATGAAAGCGGTACGCCTGGTGTTTTCCACGCATTTTTAGACACAACATCTGAACATCTAGGGTGCATGGTGGCAAAGCGGTTAGAGCTCCTGCCTCCCAGCAAGGAGATTGTGGATTCGAATCCCGGACGTCACACGATCTCTCTGGGTGGAGTCTGCATGTCCTCCCCATGTTACCGTGGGTTCTCTCCGGCTTCCTCCCACCGTCCAAAGACATGCATGTTTAGGTTAATTGATGACTCCAGATTGCCCCTAGTGGATGAATGTGAGTGTGAATGGTTGTCTGTCTATGTGTCAGCCCTGCGACGAGTTGGCCACTCACCTAAGGCCCAAAGCCACTGGGATAGGCTCCAGTCACCCGCGACCCCGGGAGCAAGCGGAAGAAAATGACTGACTGACATCTGAACGGCCCCTAACAAAAACGTACCTGGTCTGCATACAGTAGATGTGAGTCAGTTTAGCTAATAAAAGCCAAGCTGTGCTTGATAAGTCATAGAAAATGTGTAGAGTTTAATTGACAAATGTAGATAGGAACTTGACCTAAAGAAAGCAGTGATAAGGAATCATTATGCAGGTCTACTTGCCTCTGTATTTGCTGTTGTGTGTGTGGTGATTGTGCTGCTGTTTTCCTTACATTGCTGTTACTGCAGACATGGAAGAGTTTATTAAAGAGTACATCACAGAGGCCAACAGAGAGATCGAGCTATTCAACCGTCAGCTGGAGCTGCAGGGACAGCCTGACCTGTTTGATCCATGATAGAATCTGTCTGTATGTCCACTGCCTCCATCGTTGTTTTGGGGGGTTTTTTTTACTCTAAGGGAACCACGGTGGGAGGGACCGGGAGGGCACAGGGATTATGGGCTGAACACTCCACTAGAATGATCAATGTGTGTTCACCCCACATGCATCTGTAGAAACTGCTGCTCGAAGTCCATTCTCTATGTCACTTTGTTTGTTAGCATAAAAAGGTTGAGTGCAGGTGAGCTTTTAAATGATCACCCATCAAAAGCCAGTCATGGCATGGCTGTTTGCCTTACTTCCTATTACAACACCACTAACTGTACAGTTAGCACTTTGGCGAGTTAGGTATCATATTTATCAAATTAAAGTGGCAAATTGATGTGGTCACTTGCGTTAATTCAAATTAAGACACATTTGTCAAGAGATGAGAATTGCTCATAACTGTGGACAAATCTGAAACCTAACGCAACATGAGACTCCATCTTTAAACCAATGTGATTACGCCACTAAGCCTGCAAGCTATGAGACTTTCACAATTGAAGGGAATTTCCAACCGCACACTGCTATAGCTTGTGCGTTTCTGTTTATCACAGTTGGCAAATTAATGCCTCTATTTCTGGACAGGCATGGATAGCCGTGTGATTCTGGTGGGCTCCCTAGTGGGGTTTCTCAAGAATCGCTCCTCCTCTGTTGTCACCCAATCCATGGCCCACCTGTTATCTTGTCTGCGTGCCATGCTGCAGCAGAGGGAGCGCTTGGCCAAAGAGCTGTAAAAATTGGACAGCCTGCTAGCTGCAGACAACTGATGAATGATGCCATTAATCACATAGCTAAACGCCATCCCATTGCTTTATTTTAAGACTCTTAAAGTGAATCTAATGAAAGTGCAATAAAGCAGACTTCAGTCCCTGCAGCAAAGGGTTGTAGTATAAAACAGCAGAGGCTGTCTAGAAACACATTGAATCACTAAGGTTACATGTCCACCAGAAACCTTTCTGTGTTCTGTTAATTTTAATGCTGCTAGTTAACAGTGAGAAACCAGATAGACACAGAAGGTTAAGCTACGCCTCACTGCAGCCAGGTGTGGATCACTCATTTTCCCATTTTGGTCAAAAAGTTCATTTGTTGATGTGTTATAAGTGTGCACATTCCCATGTTTTTGTTTTGTTTTGAATCTTTTGGGTCCCTGCTTTTGGGTAGGACTAGGGGCAAATGAAATAATCTGTGAAAACCTTGATTCACTTTACTGTTTGATTAGGTTTAAGTAAACATCAGTCGAGCCTTTAGTGAAAGGTATAAGGCTTTGTAACAGTGCTGTGATGTTGCAGAGAATCAGACTTTATGTCCTGGTTAAATGAGTCTTTATGCTTCTGTTTTCTCTGCGATCGTGTGTCACACTAATGTTCTATGCATGTCTTCCTCTTATCAGGGTTCCTACACAGGTTTCTGACATACTATAACTGGGAGAAAAATGTGTTTTGATAAGCTGTCAATTTATGTGGAAAACCTGTGTTATGTCTACAGCTGCATATTTGGGCAGTATAAAGTGGAAAACACTGTCGCCGCAGCATAAGACGCTCAACCACTTTTCAATTCTAAATTGTGGTATCCAACCCAACAAGCATTTCAAAGTAAAAGAGTGGTAAATAAGTGGAATTTAGAAGTTGAAAATGTGTAGGGACCCTGCTACAGTCTCTGGAGATCTGATGGCTTTCATTCATTATGGGGTCAGCAGTGTAACATGCGCACTAATTAACAATCTTTGGGGCAAAGTGGCGCTAGGTTTGTCTTGAGTTAACCGATACTGACAAAGGAACACTTAAATGCCCATAGAAGTGTGCACATACTGCAGCTATAATGCTATAATATATTACATTAGCCTTTGTACACTGTACCAAAAAAAAGCCCTGTACTGTATGAGTACTCTGAGATTGTAACCATGGCAGATAAGAGAGGAAGGGTGTTTTTGCTAGGAGCATATTTTAAGTCTATAATCGAATTCCTTACCAGATGGGGGAAATGCTTGCTAGTGAGGTGAACATTCATATCTAAACAGATATTTTTAGATCAGTGGTGATCGCCGTGTATTTGAGGTTGCCAATCACAACGCTGGCTATGTCATGTTTTACATGTCTGTCTGTCAGCGTTGTCAACAGCCAGTAAAATTGAAAGAATCAATAATTTTGCTTTCAGCAGGCAGACAAGCCCAGTGATAACATTGTTAGCAAGTTATTTTCCACCAGATGACCCGTGTTTCGAATAACCCTGAGTATCGGCTCAACCTGACACTGCTGGCCCCATCCGTCCACTTTGATCTGAACAAGCCATACGTATGCTAGATGTGCCACAGTCTTTTAGAAGAATAATACAATGCATAGAATAGCACATAACATAGCATTGAAGTATGCCTCTAACGTGTATTACCCTGGCATGTTCCAGCCAGCAAAAGAGGAGTTCACATGGAGAGTAGCTCACCCCACGTTATTCATTCCATTAACTCCTCTTACAGTTCTTATAGAAGAAGTGCAATTGTAGCTTGTGTTTTTATATATTCTACTTACAGTGCCCTCGCATAGCTCTTTAAGGACAAAGCTGAGCAAACAAATGAGCTGCTAAATTCTCAGTGTCTCACAGCTTGTATTCTGTGGTCTGCTGGATTCTGGCTTTGAGTGCTTGTAGTTCACAGAACACCATAAAGGGTCTTAACAACAAGTGAAGGGTTTTGTTGCAAAATGAGATGCCACTAGGAGAAAAAAAAGCGTTACCTCTGCTTACTGATGCTGTACAACAAAATGCAAGGAGATTACAGTGTTTAGTGTTTTTCAGAGTGGAGCAGGATATGTAACATAAATCCTTGGTTCGCAAAATGATAACTCTTGTTTAAGCTGGATCCTCTGTTTGGCGTTTCAGAGGTGCACTCTCAAAGCTGTCTGTTTTGAGCAACAGTTGCTGTCGTTCTGTAGTTATGTAATACTGCAGAGAGTTACCTTGATTGACAGTGAAATAGATGTGAGGCTGATGTATGGAAGCCTGAAGGTGCCACGACTTTGAAACCTGCTACACTTGTCAAAGAGCACAGAAACTGAAATCATAATTGGCCAAGAGATCAAAAGGTTGTCCTTAAAGAGTTGAGGGCTATGTAAGATGTTTGATATTTACATCAAATCGCCACTAACACACACTACTAATACTACGTATGTCGACACTATTTTGCATGTGTTGAGATGTCATGTGAATATGATACCATATATATTCTGACAAAATTGCCTTTCACCAAACTGGTACAACCAAGAGAAGATAATCATTTATTTTACGTATCTGCTAAGAATTTGAATTACCTCGAAACGACAAATAGTATTTTTGTAAGACAGTGAATTGAACATTCTAGATGCAAGCAAAACGTCTCCTCTTGCACAAGCTACAAAAAGCAAAATCAGATGCAATTTTTTTTTTGTAGGAAAAAAAAAAAAAAAAACACTCGAAGAGAATCTGATCGGTTGTGAGATGGTCAGGTTTCTCTGATCCGGCAGTGCCTTGGTTACGGCTAAGAAAAGCAGAGATTAAAGCTGCATTCAGAGCTCCAACCCTCTCCCTGTCACAGGGGGTAGAGGTGTTGTCAGGCGAGGATCCATCCTTCTACAGTTTTGGTGAAAGGGATCCATGGAGTCGTTCTTTAAAGCAATGTGTTTTTACTAAGCCAGAGGCTAAAGTAGGCGAGGTCGCACAGGGGGAGGCCGCTGGAGGGCTCAGGACCATTCAGGTATATTTGCAAACTAACCAAAAAGATGTTGGAATATGGGCCGGGTACCACAGTGAGTACTGAAACCAGTTGTAGTCCTGATACTTAAAATTGATTTAGGTTCCCAGTGGTACATTTCCTGGTGGCTTATTTTGGTTTATTGCATAAGTGACAGATCAAATTCAGTTGATTTTCTTAAATGAAAATCTACATACACTGGAAGGAAAGCTGCATTTTTCCATTAAAATCAATAGCTATATCTAAAATAATGGGAAATAGAAATGCTTATTCTTTTTCTTTTTTTTTCGTGCCCAGCCCTAGTTAGGATACGAAACCTTGAAGTTTTGTATCACAGTATGAACAAAAACAAAAACGAGGATTGAGTTTGTGACTAAAGTTGGGTGACCCCTACTTATTGCACATTGGGGGGCCCAAAGAGCCCTCCACAAGCCGCTCTGTGTGACTGCTACGCAGCTGTCTGGCAGACCGAGCACCCTGGTGTCTTCATCCCCTATGTGGAGGCTAGCCATTTTGTAGCTGAAGTTATAGGACAAAAACAAAGTTTGGTGTTAATTGGTTTTTATATAAAGTGGGGAAAGGTGATGTTCTTGTTCTGCAGTGTGATGACGCAGTGTGAGAGGGTTTTGTTCTTTTCTAGTCCTGAAGATTGTCTCCAGTGTTCAAAAGGGCCAACAGTGTGGAATGTATGCACTTCTTGAAGAAGTGGATATTTTTATGGTGTTTTGGTGCTTATTGGAGAACGGCAGCTTGGAAATCGATTTTTAACTGTCCAAATATTTCTCTGGCCTCAGGGGACCGTTGGTACTAATTGCTCGGGCCGTCCGGTCGTAGCGAGGTTAAAAGGGAATCGCAGGCTTTTCGCCCTACAGTCCTCACAGACAGCGACAGGAATTTGCTCAGGTGTGCTTATTATTTCCATACCTGAGATTGCATAATTCGCCCTATCAAACCGAAGTGTTATAGAAGAAGATGGTCGTGAAATTGTGGTTCCTACCTTCTGTCTGTAGCCACATACCAGCTAGCCGCCCAGCCATGTACGAAAAGAGGACATCACGATGGAACAATTAGATCCGGGGGGAAAAAAAAGCAAAGGGCTCATATCTTCTCCCCTATCTACAGGCTGTCCAAAGTTAAAGGGGAAAAAAACCTTAAATAACTTATTGTCTCTATTATAATGAGAAGCAAAAACAATACCCCAACTATCTTTGAAAGTGCCAAACCGACCTCCACATTTTGTTTTGAGGGTGTTCACAGCACGTGAGCAAAACTGAATTGCATTTGCACAAAACTACTGTAACTTCTGTTTTTTTCCTGTGACTGATGCTTTTATAATCTAATTGTTGTTTTTATTGCACCACATGTTCCATTAAATATTTATATGGTTGATCACTCTTTGCTATTTCATCTCTTAATGCATTTATTCATTTAAATGTCGCTTAAAGGTCTACATTACCTTGCTGTATTTTGACTATGTGATATCTGCTCTCAGATGTCAGCGGCCACACATGCAGCCAGTTCAGCATAGTAGTGGGTTTGTCACTTGGTAAGACAACATGGATTCCCTCTGTGCATCCAAACCCTGTATCCGTACCAAATGAGGCGGGGAGTTCTCTGTTACTGGGATTGGGAGAGGTAGACAGAAACTGTCTGCTGGTCGCGTGTATGTGTTTTGTGGTTCATCTATTAACGCACTTCGTTCAAGAGAACTGGCAGCTGGAATAGTGCCGAGAGAACGCGAGGAGTCCTGCTCCACGTAATACAGGTTTTTGCCCTCCATTTCCTCGTGCTGCGTGTGTGTTTCTGGGCGTTTTAAAAGAAAGAAACACAGACTATGTGTGTGTGCCCTTGTATTGTTGCCAGGCAGATACAGTCCGCCACATGGCTAACCTCTGACATCAGCGTTTCCTCGCCTCTCTCCTGCCACCACTGCGACGCCAGTCTCTCCCCAGCAACTCAAGGCAAGACCCCCCCCCCCCAGATACACTTTAAACACACTCTTACCATATCGCTTCCACCATTAACCGCCCTTTTTCTCCTCCCCGCCCTACTATTGTTGTATTTTTACTGAGGCAGTGAGCTGAGGCTATTTGCGGGCTATTATGACAGCCACATGTAAACACTCATCACTCTCACTGGCGTCTGCCAAAGCCTGCTGAGTGGGCCCAGGCCACTGCAACAATAGTGCACTGTACAGTGCTGGATTTGTTCACTTTTACTAAGTGGGATTGTGGCGGGGGGGCTCTTTTTCTTTTAAACTGAAGCTAATACGGTGATGCATGTTTTGGTGGGATGGAAAAGTAGGTGTCACCAGCCTTGACCCCAACGGTCCCCTGGGTTTGACTGTTTCCAGCTGCATGGGACAACGGGTTTGAATTCATGTCTGATATACACTCTGTTGCCAGTTCATTGTGCTGTTCGTGAGCTAGTCCAGTACAACAGTCGGGCAATAAATCTGACCTTCAGAAAGGTTAGAATGTTCGGTTTTTGTTGAAATTGTTTTAGAGAGGTGTTGCTTCAACTGTTTGCCCATTTTGGCGGCTGCAGTTTGTGGTGCTGTTAAATTGTATTGCATTATACTGACAGGTGTTTCTTTTATTTTCTCCACCTCGTTTTTTATCAATGAGGGTAGGCTTACAGCTGCAAAAAAGCTGTTTTTAAATTATAGATGGTAGTGGGACAGCGCCACAAAGATCTCCTAAAACTGTTAAATCTGAAGGGGGAAAAAAACACTTTCTCTTTTCCTTTCTCTTTGTTCAGTTTAAGTGACAGCGGGGTTCCACGCTCACAGATTGTTTGACATCTGTTGGCGTCTTCTGTGACGTCTTGTTAGAATTCGAGAAATCAATGTCTTGTTTTGTGCCCACTGCAAAAACAGCATAATATGAAAATTAGGATGTAGTCCATACATGCTATGCTAGTATGTAGTGTGGAGATACCCAGTGGTTGGCATGTGTTGCAGAGATGGTAATCCAAATTGTCTGTCTGGATATTTTGAGTTTAGGCGCCTTAATCCTTAGGATTACCAACATTTTAACAATGTTTTCTGAAACAAATGTTTAAAGATCATTGACAGGCCTCTATCAAAAGATTAATTCTGTCATTGTGGAAACTGAAATGTCAGTGTTGTTGCGTAACCGTGACTGCTGGGGGGAAAAAAGTTGTCCAGTTTTATATATTGTTTTCACAGTATATATTTATTTCATGCCTTTTGACAACCATAATTCCATAATGCAGATTTACATCTTATATCAATAGTAATGGACCAATGCACTCTTGATCGGTATGGTATCAGTGCTGAGCACCACAGCTGAGCACCATTGTCAATTTTGAAAGGTTTTTGTACTAAATCCTGCCTGATTCAAAGACCTTTCAAAAAAAATAAAAAATCCCTACAAATTGGTTTGGTTTGCTACAGAGTTTACACATTCACCGGATCGTATTTAAAATTCAATTTTATACACCTTATTGTGACTGGCAATAACCTGGCTCCATCTGTATTATGTTGATGCAGTTAAACCTGAAAGATCATGGCGCACAGTCTGATTTGCATCATCCATATCAATAACTTCATTACGCCAGAGAACTATCCATCTGGTCTCTGCCAGCCTTTCGATTTCACACTTCTCTCTCCAACTGGTTGATGTCAAAGGTCATCAAAACAGCCATGTCACTGGTCTCCCCCGAGGCGGCAGCCAGTTTCAGTTGTTGGAGACCGCTTCCACTGAAAACCTCGCCCTCCCAGACTCTGCTCTTATTTAGTTTCAGATCAGTTCGCGTCTCGCCCACCACGCTCACCCTTTGGGCCCCGGGGATCCTCACCCTGAAGCGGACCCATGAGAGGGGCTCCAGCAGGCCCACGCGAGGCTCAAAGAGAACGTAGCCTTTCCTCCAGGCTGAGTAGACACAGGGGAACGGAGGCCCCGGCTGATCACAGCTGTTCCTCAGAACAAAGTCACACATGGGGTTGAAATCTCCGCCAGCGGTGAGCCTAGCATACAGGCCCAGCCGATACACCCCAGGATCGGGTAGGCTGGCGCTCACCGTCACCTTGCTGTCTGTGTATGTGCAGAAGAGTTGGCGTGAAAGCGGCATGGCTGCTGTTTTGCTCTCTTCTCTGCTGAGCACAGTGTGAAGCTCAAGGTCCTGCTGGTTGTGGAAGGTGATGTTACACTTGCCTTGCTGGGTACTCACCAGCGCTGTCGTGTGGCTGAATTTGGACAGCCCCGCCTCTGACGTGCGGGTCCCCGGTCCGCATGCTGAGCCCAGGTTAGGAGGGAAGAGCTCATCTGAACTGACCACCTTCCCTTTACAGTGCAACAGGAAGTTTGCAGCATTCTGGAACTTGACTTCTGTTTTCTCATAGTCCCGCACAAACACTGACAGCCGGTAAAAGCCTCGCATGGGGCACAGGACATGGCAGGTGAGGACATCCTTTTGAATTTGAGTAGCCAGGCAGCGCTTGGCTACGGCAGCTTCCAGCTCTGGGTGGACCAGTTCACACAGCACCATCAGAGGCCTGGACGTCTTCAGCGCCAATACAAAGACACCTTCTTCCACCTCAGCAACCTCGCTGCCCTGGCTGCTGCCTGCGACACCCAGGGATCCCGCGACAGGCTGCAGGCCCCAAGACAAGAAGGGGTTGTCTGGGATCTCCTCCATGGCCCTGGGGGTGGGACACTCGACTCTGAAGGAGCAGACCCAAATCAGAGGGGTGGTGGCTGTCTCAGGTCTGGCAAACACCTTCACGTCATACGCACCACTTGCAGGCGGCAGGAGCTGCAGCTTCATACTCCGATGGGAGACCGTCAGGAGGCCGTAGGAGGAGTTGCTGGACTCTTTCTGCTCTGAAGCTCCACAATGGAGAAGGTCCTGGTGCTGTGTGATCTCATAGGTAAACGTTGCTGGCCTGGAGAAGCCGAGGGACACGTTTGCCTCGCCATCATCTGAGGAGGAAAACAGAAGTGGCTTTTTAAAAAATTGTAAGATCATTTCTCTTTCATTGGAAATCATCAGCAGATACTTGCATAAAATTGTGTAAATTAATACATTTACACCCCCCTTGTAAAATCAACAAAGCTCATGTGAACCAAAACGACCTGTGACGATGTGAGAGTGATGAGGCTGAATCAGCCTGAGCCCCATGGTGAAGAAGGCTGAGGTCTTGAAGACCCTCCTCTCAAACTCCTCCAGGGTGATGGGCATGTCCAGGAGCTGCCATTTCTCCTCATCGGGAAAGTGGGAATCAATGAACTCCTCTGGGTCCGTTAGAAAATAGAAATCATCGAACCTTGGAGGCAACAGATGGAGACAGCAGACTGGTTTGAGACTCAACTCGCTGCCGGTTTCGGGTGTATGCAAATGAACAATAGAGGAAACTCAAAAGAGGAAACTCAAACTCGTCACGATTGCAGTAAAAAACAAAAGGATGCTAATTGCTCAGATGTGGCTTTAAATCGCCAGTTTGAATTTCACAGCAAATGTTCCTTCTAAAACTACATCACCGCTGAATTTTGAATGTGGTGGAATCATCCTTCTTTAATCCCTTTTCCCTTTCTGAAACCTTTTGACGAAGCTTTCATGTTCCATATCTACTCGTCCTGCTCCCCAACAGGCATCCAATAGGAACCACTGCCCTCCCAGAAGCACAGCGTTCCACAGGTGATCAGATTTCACATTCGTGAGGCTCTGGCCCTGACGGTACCCGATGCCCTTACTGTGGCCCGGGACTTCTTGGCACTCAATGCCCACCTCTCTGTAAACACAAACCAAACAGAGCACACTCACTGCCTTTTTCTTTTACATCGTTGTGTCCTTAAAGTCCGGTTCAGGGTCTTAAATTAATTTGATTCAGTGCACAATAATTTATGCTGGAAATGTCTAGCTTGAACTCGGACGGATCAAGGATCCAGAATGCAGCACAATACTGAATGACCGGATGGAAGAATGGGAATAGAAGTAACCCTTGCTGTGTTTGAGTGTATACTGACGTCTAGATGAGTGAAAAACTGTACGGCAATATGGAATCACGTTGTGCAATGTGCATACAGTAAGTTCATGTAACTGTAGTTTTATTCTTTCAACATGTCTCTCCTGGGAAAAAAAAATACGAAAATCTCAATGAGAGAGGCATAACAGCACACAATGTATTTTTTCCATGCAGCCATTGGTTTCAGTTTGTGTAGTGAGCCATATGAACAATAAAGCTGCTCTATTCAATATTTTTATATTAAAAATGCATCCACTAGTAACGTATAATATGAAAGGGGTCACTCATAGTGTTGAACCATAGACTGTATATAAAGGTGGACGACATGACAGCGCCCCAGAAGTGAAGCCAAACCTTGTGGCTGGCTGCAGTATGGGTCAGAAGCCCCGCCCCCTCCATGTTAGTGGGTGGCACATGAGCCAAACTAAAAACTCCAAGTGAAGTTTCTGTCTCTTTCCGTAGCTCTTATCACGCTGGGGTGTGTTCAAGTGTTCATTGGGATTGAGTTGGCCGGGTGCATGGGCGGCTCCAAACCCGGTCACTACTGCACATACTCCGGCTCTCAAACGACGTGACCAGCGCGTGGTGGCCGCTCCCATATCCGGGATATTTTGGCATCCTTTTTGTACAGTGGGAGGAGGGGAGACGTTTCGTCCATCTTCATATACACAGTCTATGTGACGAACACATACTACAGATGAAGAACCCACAATTATCACCCGACTCCGTGGTTCCCCTCATATCTAAAGAGCGTTTTAGAATCTTTTAGCGCATTGTTTTGGTTCTCTGGCTCGCAAACTCCAATTTCATCAACCTGAAGAGGTCTCATAAACTCACTGTGCATTACCTGCCCAGCACCAAACAGCAGACAGACAAAGTAACTAGCTGGGTGAACATAGTGGAGCATTTTACTGGAGGATTTAGCAGCTTGTTTTCCTCAAGAGTTGGTTGGACACCCAGATAGAGAGAAACAGAAGTCGAATATCGCACTTATATTGTAACTATATGTCAACACATTAGCCACAACAACTTTATATGGTGATACTATGTCAATGTTGTGTTTTATAACTTGTACCGCTGCCCCCAAGTGGCCACAAACATCAATTAATGCAGCTTTAACTTGCAGAGACTTGAAACATCATTGCAAATTCAAATCAGTTTCAGTTTCTAACATAGTTTCCATGGAGCAGTTTAAACGGCCTGGAAGGTAGTAATAGCACTGTTCACCTATATGGTTTGGAAAATGATATATGTAAAATATATGTGATTTGTAGTAAAAAGAGATTATATATTAGTCTTTACAAATTAATAACTGTTGTGCCATTGTGCGTGTCTATAGCCTAAGACATTGAGAAACGCCATTTTCCCCAGTGTCGAATTTAATTTAAAGATTTAAGGTTGTCTTTGTGTTTACCTGCACATCTCTGTACAGAGGTTGGAGTAGCCGCAGCACACCCCCCGACCGGCCGCTATCACCTCCTCTGGTGAGCTCAGCTTCTCTGAGTGGCCAAGGTACCCGCTTACATCATACTCTATGAAGACAACAATCCTTTAATTTCAAAGTACGGTGTAAATACGGCGCCTGCTCTTAGACAGAGGCAGATTATCTATCCTCAAACCCATAATGTGACGCCAGGCTTCATATGGAAGCATGTATGGTTTGGTAAATACCCACCGATGTTGTGGCACAGCCAGACCCAAATGGCACGAAGCCTCTCCAGCTCATGTCTGGCTCCTTGTGTGATGCTCTGTACTATCGTCTTCACATCGTACACACACTTTTCCTTCAGCTGCAACACACACACACAAAATATATTAACTGTTAGGTTTTTATAGGTAATTAAAACTATAGGTAATTAATTAATATAGGTATGCAAGAATTTAGTCATTTTTTTCCATCTTACTTACATCATCCTATTTTCCAACCTCTTTCAGTGTCATTCAGTGTATTCAACAAACCAGGTTATCATCCATGCTCAAGGATTCGAGTTCTGCCTGAGAGCTGCGGTATTTATTATGGTTTTATAGCAGTGGATGAGCAGGTGTTCTAATTCGTTAATGCTTTTCCTGCAGAGCTCAGGAACACACAAACACCCATCACTGTGGTGGCTTTTGTTTTTGTTATTAGTTAGCTTTGGTCTTGTTTTATCCCGACTGACTACAAATTGGTAGTTCTGTGTAGCTTAACAGGTGGAGCATGGACTGATGTTAGTCACTGTTGAGGTTAGAGATTCTGTTTTTTTTCCGATAAGATGTGAATGGCAGGTAGATTTGCATTTTGGCCCGGAAGCAGTACAAATATTAGCACTTCCTATCTTGTGTTATAATAGGATGTACTGTATAAGTGTTGTCACCTTTGCTCCTGCCCTGATGACATGTGAATCAACCCTGTGGAAGACCTCTGAGTTGGTAAAGAGGTCCTTTCGACGCCTCCGCTTCCCAGTCGCCACAGGGCATGGTGACGCCCTCTGTCCCAGGTGCACTTTCGGTTTCAGGTGCCTCTGTTCCTCGGCCTCCTTCCTCACTGCGCTCTTCTTCACCACGGTGATGGTCCTGGCTGCACTCTCGGACGACAGCTGTCTCTTCGCCGCAGGACGCTGATCTTCACTTTCAACTGTCAATTTCTCAAAAACGCTCTGCCTGGAGGGCACAGCACCCTGGGAAGCCTCAGCACAGACCAGGACCTGGGCAACTGCCATGTCTACCCCAGGAGGAGGCTTTGGACTCTCCTGGGACTGGTGCTCATCAAGTACCAGAGCTCCTACAGCTGCCACGGAGCTTTTTTCGGTTAAGATTGGCTTCTGATGAAGATTATGAAGCCCCGGGGCCTTCGCCTGCACACATCCCTTCTGTGTCACCTCATCTTGCTGAGAAAGGCGTGCAGCACAGGTGAAGGGGAAGGAGAACTTCTGAATCGCAACTTTAGCTGCCATTATGCTAGAAGCATGGTGTCCTAGCCAGAGAGAAGGTAGGTACTATTGAAAAGACAAGCCATTTTCTTTGAGCTATTTTTAGCTAATGTTCTTAATCCTGTGAGCAGGTTGGGCTTCAGTACTTTGTTCAATAGCTTAAAATGAGAGACATGGCTGCTGTAGGGACCCTACCCAAAAGAGCCATAGGACTCTTGCACATGCTGCACTGAGGGAAGCAGAAGGTATATTCTATACAGTACATTTTGTGTAAGACAGTGACGAATTGGCAATTAAAGCATGTCTATTCATGACCAGAAATTAACACAGAGGTTGGAATCATTAGTCACTGTCACAGCTAACAGTGCAGGAAAGTCAAAGCCTTCACCAGATTAGTTTGACCATACAGCTTTCTATATGTGATGAACCTGCAGATTGATGGCCATATTCAACATGTGTGGACACATTAGGGACCATAGTTTGACTGAAACTTTGTAATCTGTTGAAAATAAACTTTTTCATTTGAAGGGACGGCAGGTTGGCACAGTGGAAACAATGACCGTCCTTCGATGACCCGGGCTAAATCCCCGTGTTGGTATCCGCCAAGCTCAAGTGTCCTTCAGCAGGCCACTAAGTCCTATCAGCTCTGTGGGCACTTTGTTGCAGCTGACCCTGACCTCTGACCTTCCTGGAGTGTGACTTAAGTGAAGGTCCCAAAGGATATTGTAAGGTATCACCCCCTCATGTTGGAGTAAATCCCAGGCCTATGATAAAATAAAATCAGGATTCCCCCACCCCCCACACACAGAATAATATGTATTTCCCCAAACAAATCACACAGCATTTTAGTATCACTGATACTTCCTTCATTATTCATGATTAACTCTTGAAAATGCAGATTTTTGTCAGATTCGCACTCACAGAAGTAAAGGTGGGTAAACCCAGTCTAGGTAGGTTTAACTGTCGCAACATCCTGAAAAGTTGCTGAGGCTTTTACTCACCCTGAGAGGATTTTAAATGCCTGCTGGTCGTTTTCTGGAGTGTCGGGCAGAGATGTTTCCACTGTGTGTTCTCAATGGTCCTCAGTTGCAGGGGGAGGCTTATATACTCTCCCAGCGGCCTGCCAGGACAGGCCCCAGAATAACAGGCCTAAAAATACTACAAAGCATTTAAGATCGGCCAATAGAGTAAGCCCCAACTCAGAAGTGTGACGTCTGTGTGTGTGTGTGTGTGTGTGTGTGTGTGTGTGCGTGCGCGCGCATGGCTTACAGATGTATGTTCGTGTGTGCTTGTGTGTGCGTTTGTGTGCTCTGTACATGCATTTGCTAATCAGTGCATACACACTGCAGCATATCTGAGCACACGACTGAGTGTGAATGTGTGAGTGTGTGTGTGTGTGTGTGTGTGTCAGGTTGCGTATGTCGGCATGTGTCCACATGGATTATGAACGTATGTGTTTGTGCGACGTTGATGGGCTGGTGGGAAGGTTGGCGCTTGAGCATGTGTTGGGTGCAACTGACGGGTCAGATTCAGCGAAGAGTTTGTCGTTCAAAGAAAGGAACAGAGGAGTTTATGCTGGGCGTGGCATACCATACCACAATGCCCACAACAAAAAACAAACACGCACTCCGTCAACCCCTGTTTCTGTCTGACACGAACAAACACACGTGCAGAAATACACAATTTACTCCATCTCAGTTGCGTTTTGCAAGGCACCAGTCTGAATCTATGCTGATCACTCTCATTAGTCTTTTATTCTTATTCCAGTTTAACTGAACAGGCCAGTATCAGATGCAGTGTCTCAATAGATTTAACAGGCTTACAACATCTACATTTCCTAACACAGCATATGTTTATTAAGAAGGCAAGGAACTCATCAAAAAGACAAAATAAAAAAACATTTAAACCTGCAATGCCTGTAATTTATCGGGCAACGTGGGAGCAGCAGAAACAAGCCGGGCAGCTCACCACAAAGTCAAAAATGCCTATTTTTCCTCTCACCTGTAGCACTATTTATCCACCTAGATTGTTTTGGTGTGAGTTGCCGTGTTGTGGAGCTATCAGCCGTAGTGATGTGTGCTTTTTCTGAATAGAATGGGACTATGTGGCACTCGGCTTGTGGTGCTCAAAGCGCCAAAAAAGTACATCTAAAAAAAATTCAACAGCAACGTCTCTTTCCAGAAATGGAAATGTAGAAACACCAACAACACAAAGAAATATGACAAGAATAACAAGAAATATAGGAAAAACATTTAAATATAGGTCCCAATGTAAGATAAACTATTATCAATGTAAAGGATAAGGTAAACTGAGAAAAACTGAACCACACAAGGGGGCTTATGCAGGAGCAGAAACACTGACACAGTCCTAAATGTACTCAAAGCGCAGTCCAGTGTATCATCATGTTCATCACAGGTGCTTTGGAGTTTTAAGATCATCCAATTCTGTGGTTTTCTCACCTTTACTGTACCTTTAACTCATCTACAATGCATTTCTGTATGTGGGGTGCGTATGTAAGTACTGCAGACAGGAAAGCAGTCGTTGAACCCAGCCTTTGTAAAATTGATCCGCCACAAACATCAAGGGAAAGAAGGAGAACTTGTGGGGTGATCACTGTAATGCATCGCCCCACGGATACAGTATTACATAACACTGCCATATGTTGGTGTTGATGTTGACGCGTGGGCACGGCAGAGGGACAGCCACCTCAGCCGGTGGTGGATCCTGAGCCAACTGACTGTGAAACCCCGGCGTAAAAATGCCATCTGGAACAGCTGTCAGCCAAGGAATCTCGCTCTAGCTTATTAGGGGGAGCAGAGGAGTGGGGGGGGGGGGGATTCTCTCCAGCTCAAAGAGAGGTGGAACACATGGACGGAAGATGTGAAGCATTGATATGGCAGAGAAATGAAAAGGAAATCACTGCAGGCTGAAAATGAGGAACGTTAATCTGCTTCCAGGCACCAGTGAATTGCTTACCGTGATAAAGTGTGGGTGTCAGTCCCTTTTGGGTTCATGAGCTTTAGGTGTCTGATTTTTTTTTTATGTAGTCCTGGTTTGTGCCAAAAATTCAGCGACCACTCACACTATTCTTCATTTTAGAGCATCTATATCATTTAAGTTAATAGACTGTAGTGTGTGTTTTTCAGTAAAGCAGTTATTGGCAAATAGTGATGTTTTTAAACTCACTGTTTTCAGACCAATGACAATTTAATGTAATTTAACATATAAAAACGTCCCTCAAAGCCGACTTACTCGTTTTCTCTAGAGCTTTCAACCGCATCTTACGGTCTTCTTCAGCAGAAATGGATGTTTGGACCCCCCCCCCCCCCCCCCCCCCCCCCCCCCCCCCCCCCCCCCCTCCCCTCTTTCTTCCCCTACCAAATATTAGAGAAAACCCCACCCACAGGACCCAGAAGAGCAGTGGGGGAGGGGATGGCAC
>CM022480.1:5189593-5282145 GCA_011952105.1 Coreoperca whiteheadi
TCTCTTTTTTTTTTGGTTTTTTAACCGCAGTTTGCGGTTTTTTTCAGAAAAAAAGGTTGTTTGGGTCCCCCCCCCCCCCCCCCTTCCCATGCAACCACCTTGTGTCACATGACTGAAGTTCTATGTCATACGATAACAACTGAACTATCTCCATGTATACTGCAGAAACTCCGTCTGCAGAGGAAGACAGTGAGATCCGGTTGAAAGTCCAGAAAAACCAAGAAAGTGGACCTTGAGTTAAGTTTTTTTTTTTTTTTTTTTTAAGGTCAAGCATGAACTTTCACACTGAACTTATCCATTTAGTTTCAAGCAATTTTGAATTGCAAAAAGTGCAATGCATACAAGACAAATTCAAAGGTATTTTTTGAAAAAAAAAGAATACATTTAGAAGTAAATAAAATAAAAGTGCAGTGTCAGAAATCAGCCAAAGGCACAAGAAAATACAATAATTTGAAATTTGGACTTGAAAGTGGCCAAAGTTGGGGTGCATCATCAGGTGGCCCTGGGTGTGTGCAGCATAGTAGCTAAGTGCATCTTTAGCGTGTTTGCTTCTGACTGGAGGCACAAAACCTGTTTCCTTGAGATCTGAGGGACCATCTGGGTTTATATTCTTCAAACATACGCATATCCGAAACATATTTTGGCCCCTGGCTGTTGTGTGATTTATAAACTAGCAGAAGCACTTTGAAATCGGTTCTATAACCAACTTGGAGCTGCTGTATATGTGCTCAGTTGTCTTGGTTCTCGTTCCGGCAGCGGCAGCGGCAGCAGCAGCCAGAATGTGTTGCAGTTGTCTTCTTTGAAAAGAGCAAGAACAAGAGCGCATTGCACCCTGCTGGAGAAGAAGGCGTGGATGCGTTTCTCTAAATCTCACGTGGACATGAGACCTCTGATTCTTACTATTTTTAGACGAACAGCTGATTTAGTCACTACCGTGGCAGGGCTGTGAGCTGCAGGCAGAGTCCATTAAAACAAAAAGAATTTCTAACTTGGTTTTATAGCAACGGTAAGAAAAAAGGAGAAGGCTGCAGAGTGAAGCATGGCCACTATGATCAGAGGTTTGACTCCCACTTACAGATACAAATAAAGGATTTATCAGCTAGGATAGTTCAAAGGGTGTGCTCTATAAAGCACACTGGCGAAAAAATAATTAATTCATTTTCAGTTCAACTTTATTGATATTGCGCCAATTCACAACAGAAGTTACCTCATTGCACTTTTCCTATAAAGCAGGTCTAGACCGTACTCTTTAAACTCTTTGTACTCCTGTGAGTATTGTATTGTAAGTGAGTACTTACCTGCCACAGCCAAGAATCTCTGCTCTTTATTTCTTGTGACTTCTGAAAAATTTGCCTGGGTTTAGCCTACACAGTTTTCCACAGTTTTATTAAGTAAATACTTACTTACATAACTACCTACCTATCTTATTAAATAACAAAAAAGGAGGGGTTTTTTTTAATCATACCATAGGTGTTTACAAACGGGATTAAACAAAACCTTAGAAGCATCAGAAAACATTCATTTCTCAACTCAGATGCCAGTACTTACATTCAAGTTAGTTTTAGTTATTTTCTCGTTAGTCCCCATGTTGCAGATGTCGGTTAGATATTGCCAGGGTCTGTTTGTTTTTTTTGGTGGTTGTTACATTTTAATCACGGCCTGAAGCCTATACCTTGACCTACATTTTCATAATAAAATGAACCAATCAAATGAATGGAGGCACACGAGTGAGCCCGAACGCCGCCGAGTAGCTGTTGGCAGGTGTCACTTTCAATTGGCCGGCTATCCAACGTGAAGCGCTCGGCGTCTGCCCTCAGCTCGTTGACATAATTGGATGCTGTTTAGTGCCAGTCCCGGCGCTGGTCTGGACGAATCAACGGCTGCGGCCGGCGGTGGGCGGAGTCGCTGGGTCACGCACTCGGCGGGCGCGTGCAACACCTGGTGATGGCAGTTGATTACTTACTCGTTCTACCGTTACTTTCTGTTCTTTCTTTTTTTATAATGTAGCGACAAGTCGACACCGTTGTTTTTACTCGTTTCCCGTGGACAAGCAAAGACCAGAGGGAGAAGATACTTGGACGTTATCGGGAGCCCGGGGACGTCATGAAAAGTGTTAAGGACGATGGAGAGGTGACGGGGGTGTCAGCAAATCGATTTACTGGAGGTAAGAAGCATTTTAGTTTGTCAACTTCTCGCTAACGTTGGTTCACACGGGTAAACTGTCGTGACATTTATGGTTTAGTAGTGAAAACTGTACCCCCCCCCCCAAACTCTATCCGAAAAATGTTTTAATATTGTAAACTAACGTTAACTGTTGAGGTTACTTGTCACGAATAATGGCAGGTAAATTAGCTAGCTAAGTTCATTAACTGCGTCGTGAATGTGAGCGCGGGAGCGAGAAGGAAAGATGGAGAGAGAGAGAGAGAGAGAGAGTCTCCTTAATTAAATGGTACCCACAAACCGCTCCAGAGGAGGGCCGTTTCACTAAAGACGAAAATTAGGCAGTGTGGAAACAAGACGTCATCCTTGAGAAGCCGCCTCCATTATGTAGTTTGACTTGCTTGGCAGCGTTCCTGGTTAATGTCTCTCAACTGTTACAGCAGTTTAGCACTAGCCGAAGTGCTTTGGGAAACCTGCTAACTTCACACTTGAGAATTCAGAGTTTGTCTTGAGAGCGAATCTACTGCGCTGTCTCAGACAATGAATACGACTGACAAGATAGAATAATAAATTGCCCCCTTTTTTTTATTTTTTATGACAGAATGGAGAGAGAGAAAAATGACACGGCATGTTGCAGTGTGTATGCGTTGGAAATCCTCTCTGCACGCCCCACAATCGACAAGCATATACGTTATGTCTTAAAAGCACTGCACTGACATCCACACGGGCTTCCACCGAAGACATGCTATGGTGTGTCAGGAGAAATAGTGAGGAGCACAGGCAGAGCTCATTATACAGGGCTATAGGAAATGTTGAACGCACAGGAAACGGTGTCACTGGTGCCACAACACATGTAAACAGGCAGCTTTACTCATCGCACACAAACCGTGAAATGTGGCATCTTGAAAGCGTCATGCATCCCAGTGTTTTGCATTTCAGAGCTTCTTAAAATATATGAAACAGTGGAATTAGCTTTGCCTCCGAGATCACCAATATTTTGAGGACGTGTAACGGCCAGAGTCCCATGATCCAATGACTATTTAGGAGAGAAGTACTGTACTATGAAATAGGATATGACTTTTATGAATTCTGGAAGGAAATCAAAGCATCACCAATCATATGAAAGAGGTAGGTACACATAAGTAGACCGTCTATCAATATGTATAGCTATAAAATCCAATACATTCATGTAATTATGTGCAAAATCTGTTTCTTTGGTCTATACTGCAGTTCCATATGTGCCTGACGGACAGACTTTTAACTCAGTACTGATTCTGTGGCATCTTTTATAATAAGTATTCTGTCGAGCAATCTAATAAGCATGCAAGTGTAGAAGTCAGTGGCAAAATTATTAGTCGATTTTAATCAGTTACTGACTGGCTCAACAGAAAAGTGATCAGCAACAATTTTCATAATCTATCAAACACTCAAGTCATTTCTCAAGCAAGGAAGTTAAACATTTGTTGGTACAGCCTCTGAAATGTTAATGAGAGGCTGTTTTTATGCTTTTCTCACTTACATACTACTGTAAATTAAATACCTTTTGTGGTTTGGGGTGTTTATCAGATGAAACGAGAAATCTGAAGACTCAGGTTCTGGGAAATTGTGAGGGGCATTTTTCACCATTTTCTCGCATTTCATAAACTAAAGTCAGTTAAAATATAAAATAAGCAATAGTCATTGGATAGTGAACATAATGTCTAGCAGTCAGTGTTGTAGAAATGTGAGTATTATAGCAACCATATAAAGTATTGTGTTAAATATGATTTTAAAATAAAAAAGCAGTCAGAAAGACAGGTTTTCCTTCATAGTGTAGGCTTGCAGTAGTTTGGATTTTATTTTATTTTTTTGTCTTTTACTGCTCAGTTCTTAAAATCAAAATGAAATCAAGGTGCTTGTAATAGGAACAGGTGACAGAAAGACACACTATTAGCCTTTTGAACCTTCCTTTGCCTTATCTTGTATTTTTAATTGGTTGTTGTAGAGCAGAAGCTTTGTAGTCCTGAATCCTTGCAAAGGTCAGAGCCTTGTTTAAAAAAAATCTGTATTCCTGTGACCTTGAATTTCCCCAAACAAGCACTTTTTTTCACATCATCCAGTGTGCATTGTGTAACTGTCTTAACCAGGATTACCTCTTTTTTTAATATGCCATTTGGCTGGCAGTTTCATCCAAAGCTCCTCATGGACTTGAGAGTGCATACATGTTGTTTTGTTCCAGTGAGAGTAGAGCCTCTCTCTCTGACGCTGTTAACGCTGTGTTCTACATGTTGACCTACTCAGGAGAAGACACCCATGACCCTGTTAGAACTGTACAGCACCCATTAAGAAAAATACTGTAGGGGTCAAATACATATGGATGAATCCATTTTTATATGGAATCCACTGTTAACTTATATTCTGTAGAGCATACAGTACACAACAGTATCTTAAAATGGTAAGTTATTACAGTATAACCCAGGCCTGCCAAAATAATTATGTTATCGACTTATTGTACGATTTATTTGTATATATATATATGTGTGTGTGTGTGTGTGTGTGTAATTGTCACGATGTGAAATTATCATATATGGACATGACCTTGAACATTTTTGCAAAAATGCAGAATAAACAGCAGGGTTTCCCCTACCATTACTATATTGCCGGTTGAGGATTAATCTATAGTCTACCCCTGTGCCGAGTGTTTAATATTTAGTGCAATTTCTGTTAACAACGCCAGAGAATCCATTTTATTTATTGTTTTTGTTGTGATTTTTATTTAGGATGTTTTAATATATTTTCACATACCAATTCTAATGTCTGAGTACTTGCATCATTATGCTTAACATTATATCAGTGGGATAAAATGGTCTTAAAAGAGTCTTAATATCCTTTATCATAATTATTCATGGGACAATATGTTGTCCAACAAAAGTAGTTATCGTGTATTAACCACATATAACTTGCTTTCCATCGTTTATCACTATTTTTACACCTGATCTGAAGACTTGACTTGTGTGCAGGTACTCTGGCTTCCAGATGTGAAAATCATAAAAAGGACAGTTATTCAGTGTAACCCCCAGGGACTAAAACTCCATGGTTGAGAGTTGACGTGACATTCAGTACGCCCTACAGTATAAACCAAGCTATTCAGTTACTGTAGCGTTAGCTGAATACACATTACAGTAGGACTATGTCTTTGCACAAGCAAGCAATCTTATCGTATTTGTAATTTTATAGTATAAAGTATACCACCATATATAGCAATATTCAGGGAATTCAGGAAAGTTTTGGTTGAGAAACTAGATAAGATGGGAATGATTGTTGTTGTTTTTTTTGGCTAATTCAGTGAATTAAATACATGAAAAACCAAGGTACTCAATCACATTAATGCAATAATCCTGTAAATCCAATATGCCCATAAAGCAGTCCTGTTCATTAATTCACAACGTTGCCTGTAAAGGCCTAATGCAAACAAAGATTTTAAAGGTATAGCTCCCTCTGTGTAAACAGTATGGCAAACTCTCTGACAGTTGGCAAATTTATATTGTCTCATGGATTTCTAAGAAGAATACTTAAAAAGTTATCAAAATATCAAGTTTCTTTGGCCCGTTCGCGATCCGAGTTTAATATTGGGTATCTACCATACCGATTCCGATCTGTTGGAATGCCTTATTTTTTCACAAGTTTACTTTATCCTGGTTCAAAATTAAGTTTATAAGCTTAAATCATTGATATGAAATGAATAAAAGTTTAACTGGAAGAAATTGTCTTCTGAAATTGACATGACGCAATAAAGTAGAGGGAAGACGTATCAGGGAAGAGTTGTTGGACCTATAAGAACACTCAGTCCACTTGTGGTTGTACAGTGGTGTTACAGAGTGGAGGTTCTTTTATCTCCATACACAATCTTTGGCAGAGTACAGACTCTGGCTTGCAGGGAGAAGAACACAAACCAGACAACAGCCAAGTTGACTTTTGGCCTGCCATCAGATTACTCACACAATAACGACAGCTAATATGACCTGCCGCCGGCATTGTTTGTTTACCAGTGAAAGCGACGGTCTGCGCCGGCTCAAAATGTGAAGCTGATTCCTGACTCTTCTGTACACTGATTTATTTTTTAATTTTAATTTAATTTTTTTTTTTATTGTTTGCCAACCAGATGTAAGTCAGTCAATCACCAGTGCAACCCAATGCAATTTCACATTCACACACTCTAATTTTCACTCTCATTTGCAGTGGAAATTTTACATTGTGGTGGAAAAAACACAGTGAATCTCATTAAAGATTTTGATTGGCTTTAGTTTAGCCGGTACCCATAGATTTAAAATATGTTTGAATTGGTCCTGATACTGATTGGCTCGAGACATCTCTAGTTTGAAGACATCATCTTAGACTGTAGGAAACTGTGACAGGCATTTTTATATAGCATAAATATAATTGTTAGTTGCAGCCATTCAATAATGATTTATTTTTACTGAAATTTAAATTTTTCATATTTGGTTGGTTGTGGTAAGCCAGCAACATGGTTGAAACCTTAAGCCAGGCAATATTAGAGGCGTGTTCAATTCACTGAGTTAAAAAGAACCTTTTCATTTTTCACAAGGTTTTCCAAGCTGAGATAAGTGTCAATTAAGTTTCACCTTAGGGAAAAAAGTATTTATCTGTCCAAAAGTATATATCTTTCCAAACATCACAATTGGATATTAGTTAGTGGCTAACCCAAGGTCCTGAATATATTCAGGATTTAATCATTTGTCCTTATTGATATAAAGTAACAAATTTAAGAATGTTCAGAGTACATCTTTTAGTGTTTTTCTGTGTACAATGATTCCAGCTTGCCTGTTCTGGCTTCTCGTTCAGTCTAAAATAAGGTGTTCGTGGACATGTGGGAATTTAGGTCATACTGTTAATTGTTAAGTGTCATTCATTAACTGCTGTCTGGCAGTACAATCAGTAGCTACTGGTGAAGACATTAATCAATCGGTTCAGGCACCGTTACTCACTTAGCTTCCAGCTCTCTCATCCGCACTTTATTTGCCAACTTAAACATTTATTCATTATAGATTAAACTAGAGTCAGATTCCTTGTATGTGTACACATACCTGGCCAATAAAGCCGATTCTGATTATAGATACATTGTGTCCAAGTTGAACTGGTATAGGTTTAATAAAAACGTAAGTTTACACATATTGAGATGCACATAATAGGATCTAATGTAAAATGTAAGTCTGAGCAATACAGGGTGCATCAAACATTTGGTTCATTCTTGTTTTATCCATCATTTACTTTGGACTAATTGATTTATAAAATGTCACAAATCAAAAGCTAAAGCCTCGTTTAGCTTTAGCTTGTTTGTCTGAGAAATTGTCCAGAAATGCAACTTGAATCACTTCACGGTGAGAAAAAGGCAACTATTGACTCACACTAAAGGGGTTACCAGGTCTTACTTCAACATGAATCACTTTTGATAAAAATCACTTTCGACTGGCTACAGCAACAGCCAACTAAAGGCAAAAGTACAATATGAACTAATTCATCACAACAGACCACTTGTTTTATTAGCACGATGTCTGCCCTACCCTAGCAAACATAGTTGTAAAAATGACCTCTAAAATCATGTTTAACACAGTAATCGTTTTTTATATTGTATACTTACTATTGTTTTAAACGTAGCTTTAAGCAAAAACATACCTGAGTTAAAGCTGCGTTTATTGATTTTGTTTTTTAGATTACTGGGGGTTAAAACAAACTCCTACTACTACTGGCTTATCAATTTGTCATTGCCGATGTGTTTGCAGACATTTGCCTACTTGCAGACACAGAGCAACAGACGAGTCGTTTTACTGTCCACCTGATGAATTGATGAATATAGCTCCAATATTCACTCTCCATTGAACTCGGTTTTGGTCATTTGATAACTTCATGCAGCGTTAACAATGCTTGTTTGCTGACAATTTTGACCCCTTGACATATTTGTCTGTATACTGATTTATGATTTGCAGTATATAATAAACAGTGTTGGGCAAGTTACTTCCAAAATGTTTGATTACTAGTTACTGTCATTTGAGAGTAATTACTTAAATTACAATATTGCTGTCTCTGAATTGTAAGGCTTTACACTACTTTTGCATTACTTAAAGTTATTTTCATCAAAATAACTGTGGAAGTATGACTTGGCATTCTAAAATGCTAAAATTGAGTATGCAGCTCATTATACATCCAGTGGAGGGCGATGTGACGAACTGAAAATAATGGGAGCGTGTCCGTCTCGCAAATGTAGAATCAGTCTCTGCAGTCATCATCTCAACCATCAAATTCCAACAACAGGAAATAATGTTACTCTTTTACTCACAAAAATTTGAACCTGAAATTGGTGGTTTGTTTCCCTAACGGGTATAATGTTACCGAAATGTTATTAGTAATACTTATATTACTGCGTTACAGGAAAAAGCAATACATTACAGTAATTGCGTTACTTTTGCAACGTGTTACTCCCAACACTGATAATAAATACAATTAATGTAAAATAAAATAATAATCACAGGGAAAACATACTGCAGACATTGAAATGAACTGAAGAGCAAACATCAAGGAGTAACTGACACCTCAGGTCATCTTGGTCTTTAAATGTGAATGAACCTCTTACTATAAAAACATTCAACAGTTACTTTGTTGACTGAAAATGTTTTTTTAAATCCTTGTACCAAAATGATGTTTTCTACCTGTTCGCTCTGCTATAATATAGAAATTAATTTTGTTTTGACATTTAAACCTGTTGTTTTACAAATTCAGAGTTCAAACATGAGTAGTACCTGCTTCACATGGAAATATGATCATTATGTATCTCTTGATGATTACCAATTATTTTGATAATCAGTTGTAATTATTTGAGTCAGTTTTCAACCAAACATTATCTGGCTCCAGCTTCTCAATAAGAAGATTTGCTGCTTTTGCCTATTTTGTATCATTGTAAACAGCTTATCTTTGCGTTTTGGACTGATGGTCGGACAAAACAAGACGTTTAAAGATGTCAACCTTCACTCTGGGAAACAGGGATGGACGTTGTTCACTATTTCATACACTTAATGTTTAATTGAGGAAAAAGCGTGGCCGAATAATTGTTTGTTGCAGCCCTAGATTATATGTAACTCAGACACCTTAGACCATTAGCTAAATTCAGCCCACCATGCTAACAGTACTGCCTGTAACAAGAATTTGGGAGAATATTGCAGAACTAAGTTATTTTTATATATATAAAAACACATACAGTATTCCACCAGTGTTACAAATAGCTTTTTTTTTTTTACGTCATCATTGTAAAAATCGTAAAACTTAATGCATAGATAATCACGATGTTAATATTGGTTTGCATTACTGGTACACTGATTAATCATTTGGGCCCATATTTAGAACGTGTGTGTGAGTGACAGCATGTATTTTGTTTGAATTTGTCCTTGTGTGTTTGTGTGTGGTTTCATGACGCATTTTGTTTTTCTCCTCGACAAGTGGCACTTGGCCAGCATCTGAAAACGGACAATGCAAGGCAGGAGCCAGTCAGGAGGAGAGGAAATCCCGCCCTGTGTTTGTCCACTAACTGTGTCTTTACTGTCTTCCTGCTTTGAGCACAATACAACAAGGTGCCCTCTGCAGTTTATTGCTGCGTTTTTAATGCGCTCTGTAGGCACACAGAATTTCAAAGCTCGCTGCAGCATGACACTTTTTTTTTTTTTTTTTCAGAAGCAGTTCTCTACATGCAAAGGGAGAGGCTTCTTTTCAAAACGAGGCAGCTTAATCTATTCTGATAATAGTGACATGTCCTCTTGCAAAAATATTAAAAGCACAAAGTAGGAGCCTGTTTTCCTGGCTGATAATATGAAAATCTTCCACAGAGTGGATTCTGAATGATGAGCTTCAGGAAATTGTAAATGTGTCCTAAAAAGATGGGTATAGATTTCAAATACATGTTTTAACCATACATCATATACATGCAGTATTATTGGATTTACCATGACAATCTATAATCTCTATACTATAATTTGTACACATTGTTAAGCATAGCGTGAAATATGACACTCTACGACTTACTAATGTCCACGGTGTCTGTTTTATAGAATTTTGTTCAAAACTAATAAAGTCCTGACTCAATTAGTTTGACAAATATTTTGTCATAAGAATGGGCTTGAATTTAAACACGTAAACCCAATTTCCAAGCATTTTACCGGGATAAAATGTTGTAGTATTTTGGTCAGCTCATCTTGTAAGAGAGAGTGATTTACAGTGAGGGCAGAGGAGGCAGGATGATCCGTGTTGCTGATGTGACCATTTCACTTGAAAGTTAAAAGTGTCTGTGTCAGCATTGCTTCCCCATACAGGCTTTTGGAAATCTAAAGACAACAAACATTTCCTGTGGGGGGTGTGTGTGGGTGGGTAGGGAGTATGGCACTGAAGAGGGAAAACATGAAGGGGAAACTTAGAGTCAAAGGGTACCGCCGCTATCTTCAATTCAATGCCACTTCCACACATGCTCTGCACATTTCTGTACCTGACCGATCCGAGATCAGACAAGCTTTATTGAGATTATCAGTCAAGCTGTGCAATATACTTACTCACTATACTTTTGACAGTACAGAAGTAGATGTACACCTACATTTTCTACCCATTTTCACACAATGTTGCTTAAAGAAAGGCGGTACCATAGACCAAAAAGTAGAGTGTATATATAGATATATTTTGAAAAACCTACAGTAGTGTATCTTTTTGAGCCTCTGTAGTTTCCAGCAGAGGGCACTGTGTACGTGTCTGTGTCAGTGGACAACATAATTTAGCTAGTGATGATTTTCAAGATCTTATGCATAGAAATCCTTTGTCATCGGGATGATATAGTCTTAACAAGGCACATAGTTACTGTGCATTTTGTCTACACAAGACTGAGAATTATTGACCACATCTACACATCTGTAGGCTGTATATCAGTCAGTGGCCTCCACTATGTAACTTCTACGTAAGCAATTATCGAGAAACCTTACATTTGCATCAAAGAGACATTTATCCTATAATCATTTTTTTATTACCTTTTTCTACCCTGCTGACTTTGGGGAATAATAAAATCCATCCTTTTATATGAACATTATGAGGAATATTTATGGGTTGCTGGTTTAACTCCGAGAGTTAGGCAGGGAAATCGAATAAGAACCAGTCACATGCCCTTGAGCAGGCAAGGGGTAGCTTTTGCATGTGAATGAGTGATGTGAGCAAGGGGGTGCTGGAAAATGTGTGTGCTCAGTCAGCCTTACCCGTTTTAGATTAGGGTTAAAACTACCCCACTACGCTTGCTGCACTGGAATTCTCATTTTACGTCTCAGGCACTTATGTCATGCAGGTTTCCAGGACAGCTCACTCTTAAGTGAGCAGGTGGGATTTACTGTGTGGCACTCTGCTGGAGCACGTGGCTGTTATTGGACACGTGAGGATTGATTCTGTCAAACTCTAGGCCGCCCTGGCATCCATTATTTTGGTGTCGAACAAAAAGTTAAGCCAAACAAACTAATTTGTGATGAGGTGCATCCACACTGATGCTGGTTAACTTGTTGTGCTGGGGCTGTAGGAATAAGTGGTAGTCCATAGAGGGTGGGTGTAGGGCTAGGAGGACTTTTTCACTACTGACCCAGTTGTAGCAAAGAGTTAAATAATAATGCTCTGTTTTGTTTTGACAAAGTTTTGTTAAGATAACATTAATATCCTAAAATTCCTTGTATGTGTAAACCTACTTGGTAATAATGCTGATTCTGATAATGAGGCTGGCTTATTTGTTTTGGGTTTTTTTAAAAATATCAATATTTCGATTTAGCATTGCGCTGCTATAACACTGTCAGACTCATGATGGATAGTTTTAAAAAGTATTAAAATTGATGAAGCAGAGGTTTGTATTTTTTTCCTCACACATTCTTCTTATATGGTGCACACATTACCCACAATGCAACTTAATTGCCAACAGTTCTGTCAGAAATTCAGCCCGATATTTGCGCTTTTAACGTGTAGGCTGTTGCATTCGCCAATATTTTTTTCCTGGCATTGTTTACAGACAGGCGTCCACGCATGCTGCTGGAGATGCGCTGCAGTGCACGTGCAGACCATGCACTGCCCCTCCACCACTAGCAGAGTGCTGGAATCTTCTAGCTCTAGGCTACTGTGTGCAATAGTGTTATTTTATTTAGTTTCATTTAATAATTTTATTTATGCTGAAATATTTATTTTCAGCACTGAACCTGTTTTTTATTCAATATTGTTTTTTTTAGCTCAAATGTTCCTTTTTTAACTTGTAAAATTTGTTATCATAATCATTGTGTTATTTTTATGATTTAAATTGAGGGAGCAAAAGTAGTATCGGCTCAAGAAAATTGGCTCAGTCATCTGCTAAGGCGGATGAAGAAAAATCGATATCGGCACTAAAAAAATCCATATCGCTCTAACACTATTCTTCCTAACTCCACACCCCCATATTTGTTTCGTTTTCAAACTTGCAGTTTTCAGCGCCAACTGACGCTGACTCAAATGACATCACTTGAGTCAATTTGTCAGATATCGGACAGGTTTCTCTGGAGCCACAAAAGGCTTAATACTGTACAACTTTTGTTACACATGCAGTAGTACATCCCATGACCTGCAAACAGAGCATGACCACCCTTAAGGGCTGCAAAGAGATAAAAAACAAGTGCTCCTCATTCACTTAAATGAAGTGAATGTTACTCTCCTCATATGTCCATTAGGTCACGATATCAGATTTTCACTACACAATTATAGTGGCTAAAAGAATTCACAATAACGATATCACGATATCTATAGAAAATTTGACAAAAAATAATAATGCTATCAGTCAAATTCATCTTTAACTTTGGTTGTGTGTTTTGTGATTACCGACACCTACTGTAACAAAGTGGAAATGGAAAGGAATGGTTTAGGAGGTGCCAGATTATTTACATATTATCATGTGCATTATTAGCATATCATCAGTATTTCGTTTTTATATATCACATTATCGTCAATACCATGACGTATATTGCTACACCCCTAATGTCAAGAAAGCATTTTATCACTTAAAGTTTCTTGCCAACAATGCAAGAATGTCACTAATGATGTTATCATGACATGAGCATGTACTTGTATTTCTACGGGGCGTTTTGACAGCACATAGACTGTACCACAATGTGACTAAAACCGTCAGACTACCTCATTCAGGTGGACTTGTGTACGAATTTTGGTTCGTGTGTTCGTATTCCAAATTTGTTAGCAAACAGCTCTCAGCTTGAGACTAAATTACCAACGTGAAAGTGTCCTTAGAATCGTGTGTCATGACGTCCCTGCACCGATGTGTGTGTTCACCGCTGTCAATTCCGTGAGCTATTTTTGCCCGAGAGAACATAATCAAGTTGTTCTTCTCCAAATTAAATTCGGTAGCTAGTTTGTGACCTGAAATATGCCCTCATCCCCTTGGCAATACTTACCGCCCTGTACTGAACGTTGCTACACACACACCCATACCCATACAGGGGGAATTGTGGGAGGCTATATTTTGATAGCTCCTGCAGTGATGTGTGGGGGCAGCAGAGTAACAACAACCAGCTGTTCCCTCATCCTCGTTCTCTTTCTCTTCATCATTTTCCTCCTTCTTTTCCTTCCATTTCTCCTCTTATCTGGAGTGTTATTATGATTATCACTGTGCCTCTCTCCCTTCCTGTGCAAGAGTACAGCATGAACAACAACCACCTCAACAAAGACGATGCTGAAGGCGAAAAAGACACTTTCCCTAATGCAAGTGTACACGCGCGTACACACATGCACACGAGCTTAAAAGACACATGCACAAACAGACAAGATAGACAACTATGCATGCAGACACGGAGGTGTAGTTCAAACACATGCGCGCACACACGTACAGTAGACACAAAAACACACATTCGGCTGCTAATGAAGGTTGTTCCCAGTCAAAAGGAGGGAGCAGGATTCCCCCACTGATTGATGACTCATTGAGGCAATAGCTGTCGCTGTTTGTGCATCATTACTTGCTATGCCGTATTACCATTAATACTACACTACTGCAAACGCAGCTACCTTAGGAGCCCCCAAAAAAACAGCGTCGGCAGGGTTTTAAATCACCAGCAAGTGAAAGTCTCAACACTGGTGCAGAGGCATGTTGGCATCCAAATGAGTTACACCACATCCTGACATCTGGCACAAGGACAAAAGGACAACCCCATACGCTGCAGCAGCCCAGTCCTGTACAATACTAGACTACAAATCAGTTAAATCACATAATTTTCTGCAGGCCTATACTCAACACAACATGGCTGCATACTGCATATTAGAATAACTAGCAATAGGATCATATTTACAAAAGGACCATGCACTCAAAGGCAGGATTGGTTTACAATTGTTTTATATTTTTACATAGAGTATAGAGGAAAATTACACAATTACTGCAATTTCACCACTAAATCCTGCTCCACACTGGTCCTTTTTAATATTAGAGTTGCAAAGATTCATCAATTGATTGAGTAGTGCTGTAGATGTACAGAAAATTTATCTTCAACTATTTTGATAATTAATTACACATGTAATTGTTCGTGCAAAAATGCCAAACATTCAATGGTTCCAGGCTCAAAATGTGAGGATCTGTTGCTCTTTCATGTCTTACCTTTATAGTAAATTGTATGATAATAAAATAATTAGTCACAGCTGTGATTAATATATTGTATATGTGTTTCTATTTCAATTAAATAGGAAAATAGATAAACGAGAGAGGAAAATAAAATAAAAATGTACAGCATGGATCATTAGATCGTACAGATTGTAAAGCGCTTTAAGGCAAATTTTGATTTGTGATATTGGGCTATATACTGTAAATACAATTTAATTGAATCATTCAGTCCTCTTTGCCCTGCAGACCATCCAGCTCACATTAAATGTTTCTGTAAAAAACGTACAATGTTGACATACAGCTTTATTTGCACTGTGAGACTCGCTGTGAAACCAGGAGACTGTCAGTGTTAAGGTCCGGTTCTGCTGTTTAGAAAAGGTGTACACCACAGGTATGTGGTTCATCTTTATAGATGTTGATTGTTTACTTTGAATGAGGTTAGAGGTCAAACGTCTTAAAATACGAATAATTTTGTATCTTCATAGATTCCCATGAGGTTATTATGAATAACCCAAGTAAGATCCTTATTTTTTTGGGATTATTGGTTGATTAGTTATGTCTAAGTCGGCTTGTTCTTTGTAACTTTCTTCGAGACCTGGTTTAGTGATTGTCTACAGAAATTACCTAAATAAGTCTCCTGAATGCAGGTTGAACCTTAAATGTGCACTTGCCCCCATGAGCCTTGTGAGTGTTACACCCTCACAAATAAACCCTTACTTTTATTTTTGTGTCAGGCTTTTTTTTTTAATTCAAACAGCAGGAGGGCTGAGAGAGGGACACATTCACAGTATAGACGGTTCTGGCAGGGATCAATCCCAGGCCAGCAGGGGTATAAATGTGGCTCCTAAGGCGGGGGTCCTAACAGCTAAACCTTCTCTGTGCACCTTTATTGTATTTTAGTGATTAAGGCAGTTCACAAGTGGTGATACATGACTCACTAACACACCAAGCTGTGAGCTCCCTGGAGGCCATTCCCACCTCCAGCCTCACAGCACCCACTGATGACGAGCCGCAGAGTAGCCGCAGGGTCATTCAAGACGCCTCCCTGTGCACTCAGTATCGTCTGAAACTGAAATTCAATCTGTTTTTTTTACACACAGAGACCTCCCACTCCAGGTATGTGATGGAACTGCCTTTTGATGCCAATTAGCTGGAGAGAGTGAGAAACCGTATTTACTAGATGTGTTGCTCTGAGCAGAAACAAGAAGCAGACCAGGCTTTGAGCCCTCAGCTGGAGTCTAAGGCATGATGGGATTTTCTTGAGGGAGCGAGGGAGGCTGACAGCCACCCCTGTTAGACTATAACAATACACACATACACAGTATAGTATGTGTGTCCCCGGACAAAATGCAACATATCCAGTGAAATTACAAATAGATATACAACACCAGCAACATATTTCAATAATAAAATAATTGAAGAGTCAAAAACTACATACTGATCACCTACCTGCACACAGCATGACATCTGGAGCATTAACAACTGGGTCAAAAGAAGGAAATCACTTAGTTTTGCTGTGTTGCGTGGCATGCCCTTTCTTGACTGCCTGCTGCTAGTTTAGGAATGTAGTGAACTATTGGGAATTGGCATTTTATTATATAGAGTCACACAGTTTTAGGCAATCACCTTAACACAAATGACGCCAAAGCACAGCTGAACGCCATAACAACATGGTACTGCGGCATTCCTGGATCAGCTATTTACCAAGAGCAGCTGCCAGCATTTGATGACAGTAAAGCTACCTTTGAGAAAAGCAAAACCATTGTAAGTTAGATTTTAAATATACTGATAAACAGCATAACGTGACTCTTCATCATTATGGAGGGGAATCATTCTCTTAAAATGAAAAGATTTAGACACTGAGAAATGGGTCCTTGACGATGATTCTTGTGTATGAAGAGAAAAATGTTTGTAAATATTATAAACATTTAATTTATGCAATTCAAATGAATCAATTACTTTGATAACCTTTTACGCAGTAGTGTCCTAAAGGTAAAGATAATGTTGGGCAGGGAAGTAAAATAGCAGCTCTTGTCTCTTCTTAATTAGTGCTGTTGAGGTGCCTTGATCAAAGCATTTAATTGCAACTGCTTTAGTGGAGATAATCTAGGCCTGCAACTAATAATTAGTTTCATTATCAATTAATCTATCAGTTATTTCTACGATTAGTTTAGTTTACAAAATATCAAAGTAGTGAAACATGCGCAGCAAAGCCCAAGGATATATTTAAATTGCTTGTTTTTCCTGATCAACAGTCCAAAAACAAAACACATTCCATTTACAATGACAGACAACAAAAAATCAGCAACCCTTCATATTTGAGAGACTAGAACCACATTTGTTGCTTGATTAAAAGAAAATGCCAAACTATTAATCAAATATCCAAATTGTTGGTAAGTAATTTTCGGACATTCGGCTACCTATTAAATCGATTAATCGTTTCACTTCTAATCTGGTCAACAGATCAGACTGTGGTTGTACTGGGCAGCCTTCAGGTGTGTACTGGTGGGGCGGCAAAAGCATTCATCTCCCTAAATATAGTTTCGGTAATTTAACAAACAGGCAACAGTATTTTTTTATGGGTTTTTTTTTTGCACTCAAAGAAGATTGGCAGTGGAACAAGTTTTAGGAGATGTTGTAGTTGCACAAATGTGGCCTTCCTGGTGAAACTTTATTGTTATGCATGTAGGGAGCAGCCTAAAGAGCACTTACTGTACTTTCTCTTAGCACTAAAAATTGCTAAACGCATTGAACACCAAGTCTTAAATATGTGCTTCTCCCAAAGCGTTTAGTTGAGTCAAATGTAAATTGGACCAAGGATTCATATCTTCACAGTTGGCCCTGTTTTCCACTGTGACTTAAAGTAAGTAGACAGTAAGGGTTCAGTGTCAGGGACAGTTGAACATAACATATGGCTGTGGCAGGTTATGTGAAACCTCTCATGCCCTCCTGTTCTCCCTGTTGCAAACTGATTGCATATACAACTGGCCGAAAACAAGCGTATAACACTAAGTTCAATACTATGGGCTACAACTTGTATTTGTTTGTTTTCCACAACCTAAAAGGGGGTACTACTAAAGGCTTGGGTAGAACCTTGGTGTGGTTGAAATTAGCAGTAGATGAGGTAATGAAAGGCAATCCTTGTTCATACTGTATATTAAAGGTAATCTAGAAACATTCACCATTAGTTATTTTTCAGTTACATTTGAATTTTTTTAAATAAAAATTTATCAAATGATAATGTGAAAACAATGGCAAAGGGGTCTCTTGTAGTGATGAACCTACAAAGAATGATTAGCTGAACCTGCACCTCCTCTCGGCTTACGGCGCTTTATAGCGAGTATCAGCTCATTATTTACTCACTGTGCCCTGCCTGCTACCAGACACAGTTGGAGACCAGCTAGTGAACAAACTAGCAGCAAAAGAGCAGCTATATTTCCCTCAGGAGTTGGTAGAGACCAAAAACCGAGCTAAAAGAGTGAATATTGTACTTAAATTCACCAGGTGGCCAAAAACACGACTCCAAATTACTGATAATGTAGTCTGCTACATGTGAATGAGTTTGTGGGTGAGCTACGAGCCAGTTTTGAGTTGCATTGCATCTAAAAAGAAACATTCTGTAAACAAAAATTGAGAATATTTGAGTTACTGTAAGGATACAGGCAGTTATCCTTTTTGTATTGTTTCTCAGTAGAGCCATCAAGTTCAAAGATTAAGTGAACATTTAGGGATTTAAATATTATGGTACTCGAGAAACCTTCTTTGTCAACTGAACTGGTCAACATGAGGCAACGTGAGCAAGCAGCAACTGTGCTCAAAACAGGAGTATGGCTTTTAGAAAGCTCGTAGGGCAGGTCTGACATGACATTTCACCACCGTCAGTCACTTGCTAGGACGCCTGTAGGCTCTAAACTGGTCCTCCGCATCAAAATAGGTTCAAGACTGAAAGTAAGAACTGAGAAATGAAGAACCAAGAGTAACATTTTAAGGGAAACGTCAAAGCAAGTCAAATGTTTGAGTTTGAATAGTTTTCCTACGCAATAAAGCTAGAATATTACATAACCTGGCATACACACCGCTTCCGTGGTACTTTTAAAGATTATTTTTCGTTCACGTTTTCGTTCCTGCATACAGTTTGGAGTTCACGTTTGCATATTTTATTTTTTAATTTACAATATATTTTATTTCCATTTTCTCTCTATTGCACTTAATGTGACACACAGATACTTGAACCATAACCTCAGGTGCACCATTGAGTCACCGTGTTAATGAGATTTGACTTTTCTCGCTCTAGTAAATGACAAAGATGGAAACAAGTGTAAATCCAACCTCAAGGCTTCAACGCATCACTACACACTACGGCCATGTTTTTCTCCAGGTTGTCAACCCTGCCGCTCTTATTGACATTTACCAAGACATGGGTTGTGCTGTGCCCATGTGGTTTGGTGTTGAACTAGAGTTAATGGTATGGTGATGGGTGCCATCATGTCACCTGGGTTGCGGGTTCGTGGTGGGTGAGAACACTTGAATTGTCCTGCAGGGAGAATGCACCCTGGCTTACTGAGTGACACATTCGCCCTCACAGTGCGTAAGAGTTCTTATGCAAAGCAGACCCACTGGCCGTTACCACACACAGTGATGTTATATATGCTGGCTTATGCAAATGACTGACCTTTCACAGAGCATTTACATCAGGGTGGGAAATTAACTATTTGATCTTGTAGCGTCTGTGTCTGGTAGAATTATAAATTCAACGAAACCGCTTATTATTACATTAAAAAAAGATGCTGCTCAAATCTAACACTATTTAGGCTGTCATCTTGAGACATTTAACAGTGTAAATAATTGGAACGTTTGAAATAAAGATGCTATTTTCTAAAACCATGTTACAGATCAATCATCTTTAACACATTGTCTGCTTGTGCGTAAAAATCTGTCAGTTAAAAATGGCCGTTCTGTTTCCATTTTGACTCTTTAACAAGCCTCAAGGTCAACGTGCTAATCTGATATAAAAGTTGCCTCTTTTGTGATAGCATATATGATCAGAAGATAAGTGTGATCGGATTTGCGGTTTGTTCTATAGTACAAACCATGATTCATTGATTATTTGGTTTGTGTGAGGTTCCTAGTGGCTGCAATTAAACCAGGACTTGAAAGCCAGAATCACATGCTTGTTTTTTTGGACAGAGTTGAGGTTACCTGTCATCATGCAAGACTGGAGATTTTGGCAACTGAATGCGGAGGTGTCAAGACAAATCTGATCCCAGGCCTTGTCACTTTAGCCAGGCATGATGGACTTGTCTGTGCTCTTTGCCATGACTTACACTCTCTGCTGCCAGTTAAGAACCATGTACATTTTCTAAAATTAGCAGTAGTCTGTCTGTGGATTGCTTTTGAAATATTTTGTTACGCTTTGCTTTCTTTATCTGGTTGTATACTACATCAACAAATCTTTGCCATCATGTTCTTCTCACATCAAGGCAAAGATATGTCAGTTTTGATCTGGGCTGCAATTAACTATGGTTCTTTTTTGCCATTTTATTTAATAGTTGACCATATAGATGCAGACGGGAAGAGGAGGGTGGTATGACATACAACAAAGGTTGACGTTGCGGCCGTATGTTCCAACCACTAGTCCTCCAGAAAGCCCCACAAACAACTATTTTAATTATTGATTTATCGCTCACATATTTTTGCAATTAATCAACTAAACGTTTCTAATATATGTATGTCTTACATGTCTCAAAATAATGAAAAGTCCCAATTTTCAGAGCCCGAGGTGACGTCTTTAAATTGTTTTTGTCTGACCAGCAGTTCAAAATGAAATAAAACTAAGAAAAGTAGCAAATCCTCACATTTGAGAAGCTGGAACCAGGTCGAAGATCAGAGCAAGACTATGACCAGCATATAGCATCTGCGTATCTATAATGTGTTTGAGAGAGAGACAGAAAGGGAAATTGAGTGAGCGAGACTCATTTCAAGATTTTTAAGCTGGGACGAAATGTTTAGTCAGCTGGGTTGAGCTTGGCCATGAATTGGTTAAGATTTAGCTTGATTTAATTCTAATCCACAATATTTTGCAGAGAAAGACAAAGCAATACTTCAATGAAAGTCAGCATAAATGCATGCATGTTGTGTGATCACACAAATACAACCCGTTAGCTCTCACTTTAGCACCGTTCCATTCTTGGTTTGGCCATTCCTAATACAAGCCAGTATGAGTGTACAAGTATAGATGTATGTGAATGAGATCATGGAGCAAGATTAGCTCACATTCATGGTGAAACTACTTTGGTCAGTCTGAGCTATATGACAAAGAAATGGCGACCAGGTGAGTTGGTATGACTGATTGCAATATGACGTGTTGCATGTTGAGTTTACTGTGTTGAGGAGGTATTTCTTGATGTGAGGTTTGCCTCTCTGCATGCTGGCCTGCCATAGGCTGCTGACTGGTGAGCTGGGACAGTGAAGCGGAGGGGGAAAAGAGAAGGCACTAGGACCCAGCAGTGAGAGTGAATAGGCAGGCAGAGTGGGGCTGAGTCACTGCATGTGTCTGAGAGGTAGTCAGAAACAGAGCAGAGCAAGGGAGCAGAGGTGATCTCACACTCATCAGCACAGGATAACACAACCATGATGGGTTGACTTGGGGGGGAGGCGGTTGGAGAGAGGAAGTGTGCATTCGCCACCACTTGCTCCGCTATGGAGACCAACAAAGTTCTTCATTTTGTGCCTTCGGGTAAGTGGATCAAAGCTCTGAGCTGCTGCTGAGCTGCTCCTCAGCTGTGCACGACACAGCACAGCGTTCACTGGGAGAACCTTGGGGTTCCCTACCTAGTGAAACCTGAGAACCCCCTGTGAAAACATGTGCAGCCCACCTCCACTTCCACTCTGAGGGACGACAGATGTTCGGGTGTGCATGTGTTCTGCTGTACATACTTGGTGTTTTTTGCATTTGTGCTCTTTATGTGTACTTAGGCAATGTTCTGTTTGTGACAGAAATCTGTTTTTTATTTTTTCAGGGGAGGTGGGGTTGTAGAAGCCCTGTTGTGGTTACAGAAATGCAGATGGGGTTTTTTGCATTTTCGTATGAGTACGCTTTTGGGGTTTTTTGTTTTTTTTTTTTGGAGGGGGGGGGTTCTTGTTTATGTCTGGAATGCGACATGAGACTTTCCTGCTTTGTATTTCTTCAGTTCAGGAACTGAACCTTGAGAAACGATTGCATTGCAAACCCACCCAGAGAAAACCAGTATACCTGTAGCTCAGGGACAGCTGGATTGCAGACGGAAGCCCGGGCTCACAATGCACTTTCTCATGTGTTACACTGACAGGGCTTGTGCAAGTGTGCTTGCTAGAAAGGGATCGCCAGCACAAGAAACATGTTTCCGGGTGTACTGCATGCGTATGTGTGCATCTGTTTCTGTGCCTGAGAAATTGAGAGGAAAAAAGATGTGTGCATCTATATATCAGCATGTGTGTTTGTGTCCATTTTAAACGTGTGTGTGTGTGTGTGAGAGAGAGACAGACAGATTAGTGTTGGTGACAGCCACAGGAGAGCAGCGAGTTCTCCCCTCACTGAAAGTCCTCTGAGAGACCAGAGCCCATTTGGAGGTGTGATGCGGCTGCCTCCTCACTTTGGTTTTGCCTGGGAAGGCAGAGTGGGATACTGCGTCTCAGTGTGTGTGTGTGATGAGGATATTATGTTGGATAATGTGAGTGTGGGAATATTATCTGAGCATGTATGTATGTATGTTTGTGCCTGAGCGGGTTTTTGTTTGTATTACACAACTCTTTCTGTATGGGATTGTCTGGGAATATGTCTGTTTCGCGCATTATATTGTGTGTATGTTTAAAATCATGCTCATGAGGTATGTGTGTGTGTGTGTGCGTGCGTGAGCGTCATGCGCTGTGCACACTAACTACATTTTGGAGTGTGTGTCAGGGCGTGATGGACACTGCTGTGGCTCGTCCTCTGAAGAGTAATTTGCTTAGTGCTGATTAGAGGCGGAGAGCGCAGGTTTGTAAATAGAAAGGTATAAGAAATAACCTCAACCAATCAAAAGACAGGTTGAGGTTTGAAAAGGGTCGGTAGAGAAATGTCTGATCCAGTAATGTCTTATCCAATCCATTGACATTGTAATTGTTTTGTCATATAATTTAACGTTGGCTGTAAATGCGCATATTAACATTTTACTGCTCAGTAGAACAAAATGACCAAAATGTATCTGCAGGAATTTGATGGAGTTATTGATCACCACAAGTGACTCAACAATTCCTTTGCCAAAGGATTAGATTTCTTGCTTTACCAACTCACTTTATTGCCCTCTGGATTTTCAAATAAAGCAGAGCAAGCTTTCTGCGCAACACCTTTCAGCATATGCAACAGGAAAATGTCCATCAGAATGTTAAACTGAGCAAAAGCAAACCCTTATTGCAGCAATATTCCAGATCGTGTCATTATCGGTGGCAACCTGCTGACAGGGGAAGCAGCAGCTGGCGCTGTGGGAGGAGGTCAGGAGATATGGGATTCACTTTATGGAGCTGTAAATTACCACAGTTTCACCATGTGATTACACAATGTAATAATACTGCAGTGAGTTTCTGATTTTAATACTGAGGCATAGATTAATTTACCTTTCTGATTGAGGATTAACTGTTTCCTATAATGCTTTCCCATGGACTTTTATTCTTGATTCATTAGTAAAATGGTAATATTCAAAATAGGAATGGGTGATAATTTGGTATTATTTATTGACTTTCAGTGGAATCATATTTTGATCATATACACCGACCTTGTTGTGAGCAGTTTGATGTAGGAAATATCTGTAGAAAGAAAATAGTTCCTACATGAAACTGCTCACAAGAAATTGGAGGATTATCTTGAGTAACCAGGTCATGATTTCTGCAGACATCTCTATGGCCGATATCTCCAAAACTCACGGTTGTAGTATGGCAAACTGACCCTACAGTTCCTGCTGCAGAGCTAACATGCAAAGAGGATGAGACGGTGTCCCAGAGCCAGCACACCAGCTCCAGGCAGCGAGGCGCACAGCTCTCCTGCTACTGTAGCTAACCTCACAACAACAGATTATCTTGGCAAACTAGAAAGTAAGCTGAATGTTCGTGCGCAAGTCATTTAATGTTATCTGACACAAATCATGGCTGGAATAGTGTTGTGTGGCTCAGTTCAAGTCACTTTGTTTGTTTCACGTTTATAGAGCCAGGGCTGCGTACAAAGCGCACAGACTGAACAGACAGCTAGTGGACCGTGACGAGATATTTGCTGAATTTGACAAAGATGTGTATTTGATTAGATCTGCATACCCCACCTTTTTAAATGATCATCAAACTGGTTTCCAATTGATTTTTGTGAATCAGTAGAAAGATCCAGCTCTTTGAAAACCAAAACTGTAAATCCAGCCATTCCGCATTTCTTTAAACAGTTCTGATTAAATACCAAAATCACAACATAAAACTCTCCCTCCCACCCTGCCAGCATCAGGGTGGTAATCAGTGTTGCAGCCGTGACCTGCAGAGCCAGAAAATATCAGCATGGAGGACACATAGTGGCTGTGCAAATTAGTAGTTCCACCATGTGGAAGTGGAGGTGTGTGTGTGAGAAGATGGATGACGTGTGTGTGTGTGTGTGTCCTGTAGATGTGACAGTGATCTCTGATCAGTATTCACCGCTGGCAACAGATCTCAGAAGCTCCAGCCTCTGAGCACAGCCATCTGGGCAGAGGAGAAACACACATCGACACACAGTTACAAATTATTATACAGCACCACACACACAAATACACACCAGCACTGAAATATCACAAAAACACGTCCATGCAAGACACCACAAGACAGCCACACACACATTCACACATAAGCATTTTTTGAAAATTCACACAATTTGCACACACTGAAGTACTCACTCACATCGACTGTGTCGCAGATACGGTCCATACACGCTGCAAGTAATTATATACACAATTCATTCTATCTACATAATTTGTTGGTTTACACACACAAAACAATTATGTAGATGTGTCAACTCAGACACTCATCATGCACAGTTCAAGGAACACAGGATGAAGAAGACCACACATTCAACATACTCGCACACGCGCTTTCTCTTGTTGGTCTTTATATCTTTGTCTTACTCCATCTTTGTTCGTTTTTTCTTTCTCCCTCTCCCATGCACACATTTACACACACACATACTCTTTTTATCTGGATATTTGAATCCATCAAATACACACACTAACAAGCCGTACCATGGACCACTGTGTTGTAAAAAAAGCAACTTAAAACAGGCTTTAGAAGTGTCTAAAGCAGAGTGTTTTTTTCATATACTCAGACCTGCAGTGCTCAAAGTGTGATGAAAACACTTCCTGTCATTTAGGCGGGCAGTGTTGTCAGAATGAGGCTGGTATTTTTGGAATGACATATTATGCTTTATCATAATCACAATCTATTTAAGGTCAAGGTGATAAATTACTGAGTTTAGAGACAGATACTGTATGACATCAGTGAGCACTGGCAGTTATTTACTATATAGTGAGTTTCTGACTGTCTCTTAATGCCTCTATGTGAAAAGTGTCTCGTGCTGTTTGTATCACATAGTAGTTCGGTGATAAAGGATTTTCTCCCTCTGACATCAATGAGGTGCAATTACCACAACAGCTATTGTTGTTAGTAATGGTATTAATAATGATAGCAGGATTTCACCCATAACAGTGTGATTCATTTGGGAAACATGTTCTGGTATGTACTCAACATTGGAAAACCACATTTACGTTGTCTTCAATGAGGATGGCAAAAAATGTCAAACATTTGGGCTCTATTTTTTTGCAGGTAAACAGCACAAAGTGCAGTTCTGGATTGGCAAAGCTGCATTTTCCAGAGACGCAGTTCCACACTGTATTTTTCCTTGGTAATGCAGCTGTTTTATATGTTGGTGGCTCATTGTGCACAGTGCACCCATATTGTCACGTCTTTAGTAGATGGAGGTCCACTGCTGTATATTCATGCTTCCTTGTCTGCAGTGATTAGTTGATTTAATGAATTAGTCGATCAACACAAAATTAATCTGCAACTATTCTGATGATTGAATAATGGCTCTAGTCATTTTTGGCACAAAAATGCCAAACTCTTGCTGGTTCGGGTTTATTAAATGCGAATATTTTATACTTGATTTTCATGCCTGAGTTTTCCGACAAAACATGACATTTTGAAGACGTCGCCTTGGACTGTGGGACTATTTTTCTGACAAAACGATGAATCAGTTGATGATGAAAATAATGGTTAATTGCAGCCCTAGAATATCACATTTTTTAATCAAGTCAGGACTCACAGTCTAGCTACATTTGAGATTAAAGGTCTGAAGTCTTTTCTTCCTGTGTTATTTAGTCAGGCTTAAGTTTTACCACTTTTCAAAACAAATTTCACTTATTCTGTGAAAGGAACACATTTAAACTGGATTTTATGTCCCCACTCATGGGTCATGATTTCTAGAAAGATGTTGCTGTTGAGTTTTTAGAATGTATTTTTCAGGCGCTTTGAGCCCCACAAGCCGAGCGCCATATATTTCCATTATATAAAAAAAAAAGAAGGCACACATCTCTGCGACTGATATGTTAATAACTTGGCAACTCACACTAAAACAATCTAGATGGATAAATAGCACTACAGGTAAGAGGATAATATGTATTTTTGACTTTGCGGTGACCTGTCCCTTTGGGACATCAACATTTCTCTCCTGCTTAAGTAACTTTTCAGGCATTGATTCTTCATTTGGAAATATATCAGTTCAAGGCATAACTTATTCTTGTTCTCGAATAGGAATTACTTCAATTAGAATAAAATATTTTGCTATATTGTAGTAATACTAATTAGAAAAAAACAGGAAATTCAGTCAGTTGTTGCTGATAATAATGCTTATTTTGCTAATAATTACATCATTACATACATTTTTCTTTTACTCTTTATTACATAAAGCAGTTCCTGAGCTGTTGTTTTACCAAGAAGACCATGTTTAATGTATACTGTGGTGAGTAACACAACTTTTGGATAACTCAAGCTAATCCACAGACCTTGTTGTGAGCAGTTTTATGTACAAACTATTTTCTTAGTACATGGAACTGCTCACAGTTGTGGTGAACTGTCCCTTTAACACAAGCTCTGCCGTGTTTCCTTCAACATCCAAATTAAATTAATCACAAAATTAAGTCCAGTCAAAAAAGACAAACATCAGTGCACCCAGTTTATATATGATTACACATGAAAAAGCAAAATGATTAAGTCAGGGGCACAAATACTACTGTAAAGCCCAAACTAAACAGACCAAGCTGGTGATGATTGTTAGCAATATGGTCCATACAGATGCCTCTGTTGTATTTTAGTCTTTAGTGTGAGTTGTTTGGGAATTACTAAAATCTATTCTGAATTACACCCTAATGTGGAATTTACAAGCTATTTAAGCAGCCTATCCATATTAGCACCATGCACAAAATAGCCTTGTAGTTCCAACATGGTATTTAACGTGTTACTTATGCAAACCTTTTAATTCCACATGTCTTCATTGCTTTATAGCAGCAGTATAAAAAGAATTTATTTTTGTTAGGATGAAAGCAAAGCAGTTTAGTCTTCATTTTCAATGGTCAGATAATATGGGATTTAAATACTATGTGCTGCATCCAAGAACAACAACCAGTAATCCTAAATCAAGTTAGACTGAATCCAGCTACACCATTAGTTATTTTTATTTTTTATTATAAAGGCAGAAAGTGTCAGTCATTGACAATTAATGGGGAGGTCCTTTTTGTTCACAAAATTAGTTTCTGTATTCTGCTTTGTTTTTAGCAGAAGATGGCATGCTTTGTTAGTGCAGTATTTAAAAGGTTTTCAGTGGGTGAAACTGATGTTATCTCATTCAAAATACATTAGATGCTTTTGACTCAGAAATTATGCAGATGGTCAACTACCATCCTCTCTCGATTTAAAGTAGAGGATCATTCGCGGAGTCAAGCAGAGAAAGTATAAATGCACACAGACATGGACATGCACCATATCTCTTACACAGCCTATGCACACACATGAAAATGAAGTTGATGTAGCCACTTTTACGCACATAAACGCACATTTTTAGAAAACAAAATAAAGTGTTTTGGTGGTCCTATCCCGTCTTTGGTTATGACATGTTGCTCTGTTTTGCCATTGTGTAATTAAGCTACAGTTTACTCCCATCCTCTAGCATGTACACATCCAGTCACTGCAGATTAAAGTTTACTCTACAGGTTACAGCACAGGAAAGCAGTACTGTGCACAGGCGAAGTATTTGTTTCAGTTCCTATTTAATATTGCTCAGGTATGGTCTACTAAGGCTGCACAGTGTACCCGGTACAGAACAATTTGTACTGTGCAGAGTACTTTCTCTTTTGTAGTGAATTTAATTTAAAACCAACACACAAAACACAACGGAGTGGTAGACATGGCGCTCTGCTGCTCCCCTCCTCTTGATATGTAGACCCCCCTCCCCAACATAGTAATTATTCCAAGATGTATGAGGATACCTGTGTCGATGATTTCTGAAACTTGATTGTAAAGCTTCCCTTTCCGAGTGGCTGAGCATAAATATGTGGTAATATGTATAAGTGAAATGCAGACTCACCAGGTTGTTAGCTGTAGACTGTATATAAAGAAGTGAAGCCAAAACATCTCAATCGCCCCCTGGTGGCTGGCTGCAGTATGGTTCATAAACCACGCCCCCTCCATGTTAGCGGATGGCACATGAGCCAAACTTAAAAACTCCAAGTACATGTAAAAAAAAAACAGTAATAATTTCCAAAGATGGTTTCTGTCATTTTTGTTAGTTCTTATCAGGCTGTGTGTTTGTTTTTCTGATAAGTTTGATTGAGTTGGCCAGGTGGATGGGCGGGGCCTCGCTACTGCGGCTCCAACTCCAATAACTACTGCACACACTGGCTCCAAATGATGTCAGAAGCGCAAGACTGGCTTCATTAGTCTATGGGGAGGAAGTGGAGACGTGTCATCCATCTATATATATACAGTCTATGGTGTTAGCACAAAAACACTCATACACACTTTTATTATAGTGTCATTGACACTCATGAGCATGCAGACACATGTCTTATGTATGACCTGCACATACTGCATCGCAGAAACAAGCTGCATCATGTGGTACAATGAGTCCTGCAGACATTTTCTTCTTCCCGCTCAGATTAAGGTTATTTATTCCAGGTTTCTGGTTTCATACAGCTGTTGAATGCTAGGTTTGCATACATGGCATGTATCTTTATCCATAAGCGATGTTTTGCACCGTTCCTTCACACTGTTTCTTCACACCGTCTTTTTTGTCCTTGTCACATGTCGTGACGGTATAATTTACATCGTCCATACGCTGCAGCAGGGAAATTGCTTCCATATTTCATCACATTTATTGTAGTTAATGTAACATCTGTAGTTAAGGTCTGTCTGAGTAATATGGTGTTGTACAATAAAATTAAAGGACTGTGACATAGTAGGTACCACTGTTGCAGAGACACATCAGCATAGCAGCACAGCTCACACTGAGTGATGAAGCGCAAAAGGAGCTCACCTACAGTGTAAAGAGAAGGCTCCAGACATAAAATGGACAGTAGACTACAAAATCCCTCTACACCCAGTGTCAGGTGCAGGATTAAACAAGACTGCTAGCCGTGAGACATACTGTAGGACGATAAGCTGGAGAACAGTAAGTAGCAGAAGTTGCTTAATTTAAATTCTTTCAGTGTGCTGCGGGATACAACCAAGCTAAGCAAAGAGACAGCTACAGGGCAGGGCAGGGCACTGACACTGCTGAGGTTAGTGGTTTGATTCTCACCGGAGCCCTGCATACTAAAAAAGTATGAATACTCAGCTGAAAGGCTTATTTGATTAAAATGGCAATTAAATTTGATATTTTATCTTGTTAAAAATGTCACATCAGCTGTAGGCTACTGGAAAGCATTGTAGTTAAAATGTCGGAATCCAAATCACTTATTTCCACATTTTACACAGGGTAGGAACATGCAGAGTATACACATAAGGACCTCACATAAGGTGACAACAGACAGCCTGACAGATATACAGTAGACTAGACTTTGTGCCGGCATTTTCTCTTCCACTGCCTCACATCAAATCAGTTGAAACTGGTGTCTGTACAGTTCTGTGGGGGGACACCACAAATGAAAAGCAGTGAGATGTGCTGTCGGATGGCAGGCAGGCTGAAGCAGCATACAGTAGAGGGCTGTGTGGAGAACAGCAGACTTGAAAGAGAGATGGCCTGGCTTTAATCGAGCCGGAGGAAGAGGAGAATGTGCAAGCAATTAGCAGGAATCCCCTAGCAATGGCGTTTCTTCCCCCCTTCTATGAAAATTGAGGCTGACAATTTCTTCAGCGAGCGGTTGGCTGGTGCGTGCGTGTGTGTGTGTGTGTGTGTGTGTGTGGTAGAACAACACCATCAGTCAGTCACTCACTCCCTAGCTCATCCACTGCCTGGTTTGCCTACCACACACACACACAGCAGAGCTCTGCAGCAGCACCTGAGCTTATTCCCATACCTGTGTGTAACGGTTAGAGATTGAGAGAGAACAGGCAGAAAAGCAGGGAAAAAAAGAGAGGAAATAGAATGCAAGGGAGAGATATGGAAAATGAGATATAGAAATAGATGGAGGGAAAACAGACAATGAAAAAGGGGGTAAGAAAATGATGAAGCGCAAGGAGTGGAGGAGGTTTAAATTGGAGCATGTTCTTCCACTAACCTCAGTCACGATGCCTTGTCTCGCACCACAGACAGGGCCGGATCCATCTGTGAACTCGCAGTAGCCAGCTCACTATAACTATCAATCCCTCTCAGGTGAAAGGACCAGAGGATTACTGCAGAGCTTTTCAGTCCACAGCCCTGACGCCAAGAGACAGATCGAAGGGTGCTTTCACACCTTCCTCATTTAGTTCGGTTGAATCGTACTAGAGTTCGTTTTCCCCTTTGGTGCGGTTCGTTTGGTCAGGTGTGAAAGCAGCAATCGCACTCGGATGCGCACCAAAAGCGGAGCCCTCCTTGATTAGGTGGTCTAGGTACGCTTTCAAACAAACTCTGGAGTAGTTAGTTTGTGGTGAGAACGTGATCCGACCTCAAACAGACCCAACTGGAAAAAGTACAGATCATTTTTGGACAAAAACAGCTGCCGTAGTCAGCTGTGCATGACATTACCTGATAGATTGTTGGCAATATTTTTGGAAGATGAGCATGTCAGAGTTGAGAATGAATGCATGCCTCCGCTTGAAGTGACGAGCGATGTGCGCTCGCCGTTTGCATCAGAACGTTGTTTTCAAGCTGTATCTGCGCTTCATTATAGAAATGTGTTGTTTGCATATTGTGGTGTGGACAACCAACCTAACAGATTCTGGCCAGGGACAAAACCAGCCCGCGCAGTCGTCGTAGTTGTGTTGTCTCCGTATTGTTTGCTGGCTTTTCCTCTTGTTAGAATTTTCCCGCACATAAATGCTGACCAATCGAAAAGCAGTTTAGGAAATACGCCCTGGCCAATGAGTGATGTGGATGTTGTCATGTGACTGGATTTTGGTTCGTTTCAATTGGTTCCGACCAAAGCAATCAGTGTGGTGTGAAAAGGAACCTAAAAAGCTGAAAAATGCTACAATTGTTTGCCCTTGGTTTGGACCAAATGAACCGAACTAGAGGTGTGAAAACAGCCTAACATTCATGAAAAAAACAGACTGGGAAACAGAAATGCTGCAGGACAGAATTTTTGCACAAATGTAAAGTCTAACTTAGACAATTATATAAAATGCATCATATTGAGGGTACTAGCCACAACTACCTGCCAATCAACCTACATGAGTCTCATGTTTTACCTGTAAAACCCATGTTTTGATGCCTTTTTTAGTCATTTGTGATGTGAAAACATCAGATTTCCACAGTCAGAGAAAATAAAAGTGTGCGTCCTGCTCATAGTTCAGTTATAGAATCCCAGTGCACCCGGAGCGTCTCTCCTGCCGGGCTGCTGACAGCGCTGTCAGCCGAAGAGTGGACGGCAGTAGAGGAGGTTGTACCAGCGTCTGGTTCAAAAGTGGTTTAGCGACTTCACGGATAGTCATCACTGGACCAGAGAGCATCAGAGCAGCCAGACTGGAGTTGCGCTGTCCGGCGTCATGCTGCCCTCTGTTTCTATCACTTTTGTGGTCATTTTCTGAATTTTAGGGGGCAGCCCTAGAATGCCACCCGCCAAAGTGGCTAGTAAGAGTGACATGCCACTCCCGAATTCTACTCGCATTTGGCGGGTGGGCAGGTGCTAATTAGATGTTGACTCCTCCAGTTGGAAATATTGATTAAAAATAGAGGTTCTCATCGACCGTAAATGTGATGCTTCTGGAACGGTGAGATTTTGACTTCTGCCTCGTGAAATTGAAATTTCTCTGTTTTTAACTGCTGTTACAATACTCAGGAAGAGCCGACCCAAAATGCAGACTCCAGGTAAACCTGGAGTATTCTTTTTTGTTTTGTTCTTTGGTCGAGGCCTGTTGCATAGCCATCGGTCTATCACAGAATGAAATATTCTTGCACTGAAATCAAATTTGCAGTGCTGTTTTAAATGGCTTGGTCAGGTTTGCTTGTGCTGCTGTCCTTTGAACACGCTGGCTCTGCTGCACCTCAGCTTGAAGCAACTCTGCTTTCTGTCATTCTTTCATACACATTTGCATAAACATACATGCACAAACACCACACACACATTCAAACTCATCTTCACTTATTCCCATACAGACAAAATTATACACATTGATACATGAAAGTGTGGAAACCGCTAGAAACGCACTCGCCCACACACACACTCATCAACAGCATATGGCTGAGTGCACACACTCGCGCTGCTGTCCAGCATCAGCCCAGCCAGAGTCCACCTGCTTGCCAGACAGCTCGCTCATAGCCAGCCTCGTGGTCAAGGCTCTGCTCTGACATCATCATCGTCAGACGCCAGCCCAGGGACACAGCTGTCTTTAGAAGAGCCAGCACTTCTTCCCCTTAATCAAACAAAAAGTGGAATTTTAATTTTTCAAATGTTTAGAAAAGAAGCTCATCCAGAAGCTCTTGTGTGGATGTAAATATGGGACGACTGTCACTGAGTGAACATTTTCAACATCAGTGCAGCATCTGAAATAAAACGTCATGGGTAAGTGATTAAAACCAATGCTAGCAGATTGTATCCTGGAGAAGGGACTTAGAATTTAATTGTGATATTTTGACATTGTGAGTTTTAATTATTGTTTTTTGCCAGTCACTTGTCACAATGTGGAGCTGCAAACTCAAATGTCTCTGCGTTTCCTTGTTAACAAAGTAAGCATCCCTCACTGCAAACGTGGTTTATTGTGCCATTGAGTTTGAAAAAGGGTTTCTACTAATCTGTCAAAGAAACTGAAAGATAAAAAGACTGGCTGGAGGACAGTATAGATATGTTTAGTGGAATTTAGCACTTAATTGGCAAAACGTATTGATAACCTACACATAATATTCAGAAGATCTCAAATACAGAACTGTGGCTAAATGACAAGGCATCACATATTTGACAAACAGGACATATTTTTGAGATTTTGGTGGTGTTTGGTGAAAACCAATAAATAACTGACATAGTAATTCAAAAGCTTCCCTTATAAATATTGTATAATAAGAGAGAGTGGTATAGAATGTGTGTGAAAATTAATAAGAAGCAGATAGGCTGCAAATAACGATTGTTTTCGTTATTGATTAATTTGCCGATTATTTTCTCAACTAATAAATTATTCATTTGTTCTAAACATTTTTCAAATACTAAAAAGTACCCATCACAAATGATTAAAGGCCAAGGTTTTTTTTTGTAAAACCAACAGTCCAAAAACCAAAGCTAATGAGTTTAGTATCACCTGCAGGAAAATTTTCAATTGAGAAGCTGGAACTAGAAAATGTTCGAAAATGTTGCTTTTACATGTCAAAATTGTCTGTTCCAAAAAGAGGTTTTTTGTTGGCTGCTCTGTAATATGGATCATTTTATCATCCAGAGAAAGAGAACTTTTTTAAAATGGCTTGACTTTTTTGCTCACCAGCCCCTGTGGCTAGTGGTTTTCCAAAGTTACTAGCCACAACTACCTGCCAATCAACCTACATGAGTCTCATGTTTTACCTGTAAAACCCATGTTTTGATGCCTTTTTTAGTCATTTGTGATGTGAAAACATCAGATTTCCACAGTCAGAGAAAATAAAAGTGTGCGTCCTGCTCATAGTTCAGTTATAGAATCCCAGTGCACCCGGAGCGTCTCTCCTGCCGGGCTGCTGACAGCGCTGTCAGCCGAAGAGTGGACGGCAGTAGAGGAGGTTGTACCAGCGTCTGGTTCAAAAGTGGTTTAGCGACTTCACGGATAGTCATCACTGGACCAGAGAGCATCAGAGCAGCCAGACTGGAGTTGCGCTGTCCGGCGTCATGCTGCCCTCTGTTTCTATCACTTTTGTGGTCATTTTCTGAATTTTAGGGGGCAGCCCTAGAATGCCACCCGCCAAAGTGGCTAGTAAGAGTGACATGCCACTCCCGAATTCTACTCGCATTTGGCGGGTGGGCAGGTGCTAATTAGATGTTGACTCCTCCAGTTGGAAATATTGATTAAAAATAGAGGTTCTCATCGACCGTAAATGTGATGCTTCTGGAACGGTGAGATTTTGACTTCTGCCTCGTGAAATTGAAATTTCTCTGTTTTTAACTGCTGTTACAATACTCAGGAAGAGCCGACCCAAAATGCAGACTCCGAGAGATTGGTGGTAATGAACACAATTTTATTTTAATAAAGAGGGAGATGGATCCGGGGAGCCAGCAAGTGTGTACGGCGATGTGGTTGGTGAGGGTGGTTTGGTGAGCCGACAGGAGTAACCGGCGTGGAGGGAGCAGAGCAGTTGTAGACAAGTGGATTTCCGAGGTCGATCTAGGCGAGACTTAGAGTCAGGTGACAGGAAGGGAACTTCAGAGATGAGAGGAACCTGAACACGGGAAAAGATCAAATTAAACTCGACGTGGGCTGTTTGGTTACTGCAATGGTAAGCTGGCAATCTGGCGAAGACTGGAGTGAGGAGCCGAGGTATAAGTATTGCAGCGTTTTGATTGTGGATGTGGTTCAGGTGTGTGGCAGGTAAAGCAGGAGAGTGGTGATTGGCGGGACTGGAATAGCCACGCACAATCAGACACACATACGCAAAGACAGAACACAGAGACAGGGGGAGACTGGCAGGATCGGGACGGCTGTAGTTTGAGTGTGTATGAAAAGTAGGAAAACTGTAGGAAGGCTGACAGCTTAAAGGTGGAGTTGACAAATAAGTGGCAAATTGCAGTGAAAGTGTGAGCCTGTGAATGTGATGAGAGACCAGCAAAGATGTGCCCTGATAGAGCGGGGATGAAAGTGACTGCGACCTTGTGGGGTTAGGATGAGTTTAAGAATCAAGCCAAATCATGTTTCCTCACATATTATTACATTATCCAAATCAGATTTTTCACCGGTTGCCTTTCAACAGCTCCGTGGTTACACATACTCCTTGTAGAATGGTGGAGTGACTTCCCACCAGAGCAATCACTCCATCCAATTTGGCTGCTTATCCGGGACAAGATTATAGAGGAGTCCCTTCACCACCAGTTCCTCAAGAGGCTTTCCCGGGCCAGTGTGATGTGGATTTGCCCTCACATGGTGATGGAAAGGATAAGACTTTAAATACAAGCAGTTGCACTCATTCATAAGGAGCCTCGGAGTTCCTTAGAGATAGGATAATGATCTGAGATGTTCAGGAGTAAAGCAGTTGCAGTTGGTTGTCATCCAAAAAGTTCAGGCGTAGGTGTAATACCTGCAGCAGCTTGTGTTTCTTTTGTTATTGAACTGTAAAATTCAAGCTCACATTGACACACTTACCTCTGGAGGGTTTAATGTAGGGATACAAGTTCAGATTATTTTCATTACCAATTAATCAGCGGATTTATTTTCATTCAGTTGATAAAATGTTTGGTCTTGGTGTAGAGAATGCCATCAGTTTCCGTCCTTTCCAAATCATACCTCATGCCGCCAAACCTCTGTCTAATAAACATCTATGTGACTAGTAACAAGTTCATTTTGCTATGAATCTGAATGAAGGAAAATGCTTTTCAGTATGGTTTCAGTAAGGGTGTGCCCTCTCACCTAACTTTAGGCTCCAGTATGCCGCTACACCTCTTGGGAAAGATCATGCAAACACATACTGTAATTTGCCATTTACAATGTGTGTGTAATTAGCATGCTGACTGAAGTTCTTCAAAATTCCTTTGGAATAAAAAGAAGACAAATAAAGGCCAAATGTGGGCCTGCTGTTTAAAATGTGTATACGAGCAAACAGACGAGCCCTGAGCTGGTACCGGGAGGAATTCCCTCTCCGCCTGGGCTCTCTCAACGACCGCAGCTCCAGAGAGGACGGGTGCCAGGAAAGCCTGTGGGCACAATTAGCCAACAAAAGGCCCGGCCTCCTCCGCAGTGCTGGCCCAGCCCTCGTAGATTCCCCTACAAACGCAGCAGGGGCACCTTTTTAATCTCTTGCCCTCTTCACTTCCAGCCTTACCTCTCCCTTAAATTCCAGGGTTTGTCCCTACTGGGGTTTCTGGCATCTGTTTTGCATGTACCTGCAGCGCACTGCCCTGCAGTAGATCAGAGGAAGGTTGGCTCAGTTTCCACCTGGCTGGTTTATATACACACCAAGGGTCGTATAAGTTGACTTCCTGTTGTCTTGGAGCATTTAAATACACATCAAAATGTGTTTGATTTAATTGCTTTAAAAAAACAAACAGTCTGTACTGGGTTAGAGTATTGAGTGATTCTTACCAATAAAGTCATCAACAACTGCTTGAAGAGTGTATAAGGTCCTTCCCTTTCAGCTGATAAAATACCTTAAGCCATCAAACAGCAGCAGGAATGTTGGGTGTATTACATCTGCTGTTCATAAGCAACATGCTGCATAATTAAACAAAGGTCAAACAGCGAGAATACCTACCCTTTTTAAAAATGTATCCCTTTCATTGATTTATCTTGACGTAGTAGAATAGGAACACAACCGTTGTACGTTTGTAGGCCCAGGCACCATTTTCCCAATAAAGTGAATATCAATAGAACGGGCGTTCTCAGGAGGTGTCCCTAGTGCCATCTAAAAACTTGTCTTTTGATATCTATATTTTTCTTATAGTTCTCGGCTTAAAATAGTTCCAACAACAGTTCTTCTTTGAGCAATATTTTAGTAATAAATACAGCACCCAGCTGGTTTATGAAATTATTTCGCTTTTAAAAAAAAAAAAAAAAGAAAGCATATAATCATGACTTGTATTTAAATATTTACATCTTCAGTGGTGTGCCATAAACAGGCTGTGGAAGTTGGAAAGTATTAAGAGACGGTCTACCACATTGTTATTGATAAAAGATCAAAACCAACAAATATGTCCTGTAAATAAGATTTTCTCAAATTTGGCCATCAAGAGATTTGTTGCTTTTTTCCACAATATTTGGAATAACGTCACTGTTGTGCATTATGTAAATGTAATCAGATGTGACTGAACTAAAAACATATTTAATGACCTAAGTAAACAATGTAGGCAACAGAAACAGAGGTAAAGGAAACACATTTTGGTGTTCTACAAGGTACTAATGCAGTAATAGCCAAAGTGCACAGGTATCTGGTATTGTTTTATCAAATTAATGTGTTCATAGTTTGTTTGTTAGTTTTTATTGCTCCATATTAGTCTTTGGTGAAATATATATATTTTTCTTGCTCCTCTCTAAACTACTAAAGCGCCTGTTGCTTTTAAAAGGGATTAGAGGTGATGGCCCTTTTTTTTAAGCTCCACCCCAACTTCACCCGTTGATACTGTCGTTCTACTAAAATATATACATCCTGCCTTCGCCTCTTGTAGATTGTGCCATACTGCACCAGGATTGTGCGTGTGCCTTTAGTCACCAACATTGCAAAAACTAGTTTCATCCAAGTGCTTTAGAGCCCTGAGTTGACATTTGTGATTGCACTTCCACTGTTTCAGGAAATATGACTATAAACAATATCTTTTTGAAATGAGTGAAGAGCATTTGTAGTCCTTCACGGAGAATTTTCACTTGACTTTGTTAACTGAAATGAGCTGCCTGTAAACAGTTTTGTTCTCTATATGACTGTCATGCCAGGTAGGAAAGGACTGGGTTTCCTGCAGCGTTTAGCTGTTATGGCGCTCTGCGACTTGGTAAGAGAGCGGTGGTAAATCATATTAAATGTGGACACGCGCAAACACCGCGTGGGCTACATCTCAATCTTTGCCTGGGGCATCCAAATCACTAAAACTACCCCTGAATGTACTTTTGTTTTTCTTCTTAAGGACTGTGGGAAGTCGTGTTCCCTTCACATTTTTTTTTTTTTTCTCTTTTGAGAACACAAGGATCAAAAACGGGATTCAAAGCAGAGAGAAGGTCCGGCTGGTGTTTGATGCGTAGCCCACAGGGGTATTGTGGTTTCAGAGACCGAAATCACAGGAACATCTCAGGTAACATTTTCACTGGCGCAACCCCTCTGTCTGTCTTTGTCAAACAGCTGTTGCTTGCAGTGTTGCTACTTGGTAGTCGTCGAACTGACGCAAAAACCACAATCACTGCAAAGGCAACAAGCAGCTGCCTGCCGCCTTTTTTTTGCCGATAGCTCGTATCAGATGAAGGTTTAGGTTTATCAGGAGGAAAGAGTTTGTCATGTGGCATGTACTGACACTGCATCAAGTGATGAGCAGATGTAGCCTTGCTTGTGGGTTTGTGACATGTAAACTCAGCTGACTAACAGATATTTCCCTCATGTATATGCTGGCCAGTGATGAAAGGACTGACTCTTAAGTAAGAGAGTCACATACACAAATGCCCCCACACACACGGCAGATCGGTGAAAGTGATGAGACGTATGTGCAGTGCTATTCTAACCAGTTCTGACTTCCTGCGTGCAAGTACACAGCTTCCTCTTTTCTGCAGAAAGTTATCATACATCTTTTTTTTTTTTTTTTACATCAAGTGTCTCTTCCTGGAAGAGCTGCCTCTCCAGTCACTTCTGTTCAACCATTGATTGTATTTATTTCATCATAAAATGAGCGAGGATTCAATAACTGATTGTGCAGGGTAAATAACCTCGAGGTTTTTAATACTCACCTCAGATGCCAATTAAACACAGACCTGAAACGTGCAGGGGAATTTCCTCTTTACATATGCTTTCTCATTTGTAGTTGTGAGATAACCCGTAGTGGGTGGGGGGCATTATAAGAAGCATACTGAGCTTGAGGAAGTTAGTTTTGTTCCTGCGCATTTGGCCTATTAATTTTAGTGAGAATCGTCAGGTCTAAATGTGTTATCATGTTTGGGGGAGGAAGAAAAACAAGTTAGTCAGTATTTCTTTGTCATAAAGACCATAGGCCAGATATCTCAAAAGCTTTGTATGTTCAACAACTGCCATATGTATGTGTGCTTGAATTAGTAAGCCTCAATTACATCACACATTTAGCCATAAATAAATGTAGACATGCCCTTTGCTTTACTGTTTGCTTATCAATACTTGTGCGTGCTCCAAAACGTTTTCAGTGGAAAGTACAGTAAAATAAATGGCACATTTCAATTTTCATATCGAAACAGGCCATAAACAAACAAAAAACAAGCAGAAAGGAAAGATCACAAAAGTGATCACCCAGAGATAATTAGTTTGCCCTTGATTGGCATTTTAGTCATCACTACGTATTCAGCAGAAAATCACAAAAACAAAATGTGCAAACAATTGAAAAAAAGTTTTTAAACGTGTTTGTTCATCTTATCTTAAATACCACTCAGTTTTTATAAATACCTATTTATTTGTGCACGTTCCCATCATACATACATCTGGCTCCATGTTTGAGAGGTAAGGAATAAAGAATTATAAATAGAATTATGAATTTTAAAGTTTTCATTATAAGGCGTTTCCCTTTTTGTATTCTTTAATTTAGTCTTGCAGTCTGGAGTCTTTTGACTGTTTCTCTAGCTTTTTCTTCCTATGGAGGACCTTTTGCGAATGGTTATAAAGAAGCCCATTAAGCAATGTTTAATTTGACAGTAAAGTTGGGGGGAAAAAGCAGTTTCTGAATTCACATTCTAATTGCAACCTTAACGTAATTTTTCAGTTTACAGTTAAAATTGAAAATGGATGGCAATGGTATGAAACGATCAATAAATAAATCCACAATGGGCTGAAAGTAGAAGAAACCCTTGAAAAGACGACCAATAGGAATCACATCTGGAGTGACACTGTAAACACAGTCATTGCGTTGGCTGTATAAAACTGTGACACAGTTGTTGCAAGAGAGCGAAGGGGCCAGAGTTTATTCGCAGAAGGGACAACGTTGAAGCACAATGCGTTACTTGTTTTGGTTAGCATGTCATTGCGTGCCTCTGTTATGATGTAATTGCTGCTTTTGCACAGTTCTGACTTCTGTTTCCCAAAATGTGGTTGTGCTATGCAATGGCGGCTTCTTCTTCAAAGAAAAGAGAAAAACACCAGGCGCACACACAAACACACAGCTATCTGTTGATGCACCTCTGTTTTAATGTGTGCTTAATCTACTGTCTACCATTGCTTGGTTACATATGAAAAGTTAAAACACTGCATGCACTGAAAAATTTTCCCTCTTACTTATTTATTAGCTTTTTGTTCAGCCTTTTAAGTCTTGAGAATAAGGACAATTAAAAACCAAAAATACTGTGAGAGAGTTTCACTTTCATAACCTTTATTCTAATGCAAAGCAGCCAGGTATTTTGTTATGATGTTTTTATTTTTGGAAAACTCTTATCACAGTGACCTTATTGCAGCGTCGCAATAGTTAAATGAAGGTGACTTGGAATTTTTAAGGTGTGTTTTTAAGGCAAAGCTCTGTCTATACGTCTTTTATCTTTACGCTCGATCTCTAAAATGATGATTTTAACAGTTTAGTATTGCATGTCTCCTTTCCATCCACACAGAAGATCATTTGCATGTTTCATTTGAGTTACCAGGGTTGCAGAAAGCACTACATCCATCAACAGAAGTATTTTGAGTTTCAAATTGTTTGGTCAAAGAAATATACACGTAAGGGATGATTGCATGCTTTCAGGCATGCAAAGTAAGATGTCCCAGTCCCTTACAGGAGCAGGTGTCCTCGACCCTTTTTTAGTTTTCAGTGACTCTTTTGGTTGTTAGCCTCAATTTCAGGCAGAGTGTATTTCAATCAGGAGAGACAAGGGAATGAAGTAAAGATATGTTTATTAAAATGGATGATGTGTGATGATTGACAGAATCTTTGGCATTTAGACCTCTATGGGGAGAGTTTGGTATTGAAAGGGTGTCTGGCGCTGAGCAGCGGCAGAATAAATCCCCCCCCCTCCCCCCATGGAGCCCAGACACTGGTGGTGGTGGTGGCTGATGACTCTGCTGAGGCTGATGGCTGAAGAGGTTGATGAAATGATGAACCAGATGGATCTGCGAAGATGGGGAGGTGTGGGGGCGTGCAGACGGCAGCATGAACGTACTAAAGAGAGAATCGTATTTTAAGACAGCAGTAAGATGATAGGCTAAGGATGAAGGTGTGTCACTGTGCTATTGGACAGATGTGAACAGCTATCATGATTGACAGCCCCGGCTAATGACATCAGGAAATATAAGTGAGCATGCGTGAGAGGAGTGAATGGCAGGATGGTGTGAGAATAAAATGCAGCCTAAGCATGCAGAAGTAGTCTTCCTGACTGAACTTCATTAACTAATCACAAAAACAAGTAATGCAGTCTGAACTACAGCTCGTCTCACTTCTGCTCTATTTCTCCTAACCGAAGAAAAATTCAGTCTAATTTAGAAGTCTTTAAAAACTTTCAAAGAATAGTTGGTTACATTTCACTTTAGCGTTAGTGTTACTTATTTGGGAGCTTATTATTAGAACAAAGCTCTTTATTTGATCATAAAGTAAAGCATGGCCTCTCACAACAGAGTAGGGTTGCTGCTGTGTTTTCATTGATCTGGCAAAGCCAGTACATGGATCACATGCATTTCCCTCCAATCCTTCTAAAGCTCTTTCTGCATCTGTCAGTGCCAAACAGCTCAATACAAGCAGAGCACATGAATCTTTATGATGCTGCTCCTGATCACAGCACTCCGACGAAGACGCCGTTCAGAGGAGCACAGCATCGACAGGAAGCTGGCATGAGGTGCCACATAAATAAATGAGCAGTCCAATAGAAGAGCCCCTCCAGGATATAGAAAGATTTGCTTCTGTTCAACGATTTTCATCTCTGTGTGCTAAAAATTATTTCTTTGAATATAGTTGAATTGATTCTATTCTTTTGCCCACTATTCCACAGAAGGGTGTTTTGTTTTAGCTTTACTACAACAGCTACTACCAAACCATAATGATAATGATTTAAAAAAAATACTTTTCTAACATGGGTTATGTAACATTGCATCTGTTAAAGCAATGCCTGTTTGTCCTTCAGACACAAGTTACTTTTATGTAAATGTTTTATGCCTTTCTTCAGACATGAATCTTTACAGTAGTCGATTAATCCATTGGCTGATTGACAATAAATAAATCGGCAACTATTTTGACCAGATGATTGATCGGTTTATTCTTCTTCCAGGCAAAAATGCCAAATATTTGATAGTTGCAGCTCTTCAAATGTGAGAATTTACAGCTTTTCCTTCTCTTTACATTATTGTAAAGTGATTATGTTGGGGTTTTTGACTGTTGGTCGGACAAAGCGAGACATGACGTCACCTCTAGGAAAGTGTGTTTGGCATTTTTCATTGTTTTCTGATGTTTTTATAGACAATGAGTCGATAACTTGAGAATATAATTGGCAGCTTGATTGATAGTAAAACAATAAAACTTTTAAAAGTCGCAGCCCTAGCCACAGTGCTTGTGTGACAGGAGAGGAAGCGGCGTTCTCTGCGCTCACAGGCTGCATCAGGGAATCTCCAGTGACTCTCCCAATCCTTTTTTTTTCATAAACTTCATTTCTTATTTCATAGAGAATTCTGTGACCAATTTTAAAATGCCCAAAGAGACTTTAAGTTGTGACTCTGACTAATTTAATTCCTATTTACTGACATGCTATGAACTGTTTTGCTGGATAGGATATTTGAAATTTCACCCATGCAGATAGTGTGAACGCAAAGTGAAAAATGGAGTGGGCGAGCGCTGCTCTGACTATTATTAGAGCCAAAATGATTAGTTGATAAGTTGAGTCAAGTGACAGAAAATCATTAAAAATCACTTAATTGTGTAAGTACTTTTTCAAGCCAAAATGTCAAACATTTGTTGGTTCCCGTTTCTCACATGCTTTTCTTTGTCATACGTGATAGTAAACGGAATATCTTTGGGTTCTGGACTGTTTGTTGGACAAAAACATGTCATTTGAAGAATCTGCTTTGAGAAATTGTGATGGGCATTTTTTCACAATATTTTGGCATTTCTCATACTACACAGTTAATTCAGAAAAGAAATTGGCAGATTATTCATAATGAAAATAATCATTAGTTGACGCTGTGTTTATTATTGTGGTTATACAAGAATATAGAATGATCTGACAAGAAGAATCGCCTCAACTTGCTGTAAAATTGGCACACTCAGTATTTTGTGGTTTATTAAACCGATGCATAAAAGATGATAACTGAGTGATACATTTGCACTAGTCTTAATAAGGCGGAACCTGATGTGCATGTAATCTCTCTCGGTTTATTTAACTTGGTGCTGCTGCAGCCTTTACGTTAATGTGACAGAATTTTCGATTCAGACTTGTCATGTTGGAATTGTTATGGAGTAAGACTGGTGCCGCGACTTGTACGTAAAAGTTACTCTTCAACCTATTTAGTCACGAGACTGACGTGTAAAACTGACATCACTTTTACATAAAAAGGTGCATGTCTGAAAGGGGTTTAATAATCGGAACCATAGTAATAGCAGCAATAATCATAATATAATTACCGGCATAGAGATATGTGTGTGTCAAGACAAGCAAAAGAAAAGCCTTATTTGACTAGAACGCACACTACGATGCGAGAACGCGGTGTGTGCCTCAGGCTGCTGAACTGCGAGTGACTGGTAGATTTAGCCGCACATCGAAAAATGACTAAACAGAGTGGAGCAAACAGATTTTGTAGGTGATGTAGAATAACCCAGGGGTATACAAAATACTATATATTGCTATATATCTATTATGCGTCTAGTCTAGCTGAGTGTTTGGTCTCTGAAAGACACATTTAATGCAGTAGCTGCAGGTAAGCAAACTGCATGACGGATGTGATCGACCTCTCTGTGTTGTGTAGGACGGTGAAGGGAAAATGTTTGTTACTGACATCACAATCAAACACACCCTGTAATACAGAAGCAGCAGAGGATGTCTGAGAAATGTTCCCACATGTTTGTGTTAACATGGCAACTCAGCTGCGGGAACTGATTGTGTATTTATTTATTTTTTTTGATATTTCAGGAAGCCAGGTTGGGAGAAGGAAAAAAAACCCACCAGGGAGTTTTGTTTGACTAACTTTCTTCTGCTAACTCTTGTCATAAATCAGAAAGATCTCCAACCAAAAAAATGTCCTGTTTTCACTCGTGAAAACGAAAGACACAGTCAACTCATCTGGTAGCATTTCCCCTTGGCTTTAGTAAGGAGTGTGTTGTACTGCAAACCAGCCCTTTTTTTTCTCTTTATAGTGTGACATATGTGCAGCATCACCCAGCGTCAAGTAAATAATCACTAGATAAAATCAAGAATTTCTAGACATTTATTGTGAGAGGCTCACACTGTAAAGGTCTTTGGCATTTAAAACTCTTTTTCCATTAGTAAGCAGTCAGACTGACAGTCTACATTGGGCTGATAAATCAATGTATTCCATTTCATCTCATTTCACGTTTGAAAAAGGCAGGGACGAGGTATTTCTCTCTTCTTAGAACGAACTAAGAACTAGAACTGTGCAGAATCAGCAACAAGACATAACATATAGACACATAGACACAACCATATAGATATAACCAGAGGTCTTTTTTAACTGATGCCCCCTATACTGTAATACCATTTAGAGTGTTAGATGTGAAGATCACCACTCTCAAATCGGCCTCTACCTAAATTCACCAATTAATACTTTATATCTCGTTTTTTTTAATCCATTAAAAAAAAAAGTGCAAATACACATTTTACAGGGGTTACGTCCTGGACTATTTCTTGGCTGTTAGCAGTGAATTCCTGAATACTTTTCATCACTTCGCTTCCCTGCCAAGAAATTGTTAGGCACATAACCCCCCTTAAAATCCCAACTTCTAATTTTTTCACTCCTTTTTTTTGTGGATCAAACAAATGAGATTTAGTGTTAATTAGTGAGCTTCAGAGGTGTGCGACAGAGCGAGGCTAGATTGTTCCCTCTTGTTCCCAATCTTTGTGCAAAGCTAAGCTAACCGGCTGCTGGCAGTATCTTTATATTTACCCTATAGACATGAGAGCGGTATTGATCTCCTCATCTAACTCGCAAGAATGCAAATAAGCATAGTTCCCAAAATGTCAAACTTTTCCTTTTAAAGTAGTCTGGATTCCACCGGGAAGATTTGGTTTGCAGACAGGATTTAAAAAGATATGAGAATTCAACATGTTATCCATGGCAGCAAGAGTCGGAGTGGAAGACTAAACAGAAAAAGACAAAATGCAAATATCGATTACAGAACCAAGCAGCTACATCATTGCCTCTGTAGATTAAACAAGTAAATTGTTGTGGGGATAAATGAATCCACGGTTCTTTTACCCTTGAGTTGTTGTTTTTGGTTTTTTTTTCTCCACGTCCAACCCCAAGAGTGAAGGAACATTTTGTATAATTAAAATTGTATACTGTGTTTGTATGCTAGGCTTCGTCACATCAAAGAATCCTTTCAGAAGGAGGGGTAGTCAATATCATGACGTACCTCTTCTCTGTCTCACATAGTTTGAGAGGAAAGTGTATATCCCTCCTTCACCACGAGCCCACAATGTCTCAATAACCTTCAAAGTATCCCCTCTCCATATCTGCCTCATCTTTCCGTGCCATCCGCATGCTGCTCGCATCCACAGGGCCGTGTGACAAACACTCTGAAATGTTGAACTCTGAATTCCCTTTCTGTGTATTTGTAGTGGAGCTCTTCACCAGATTGAGTTTAATTCCAAAATGAGATATCCACCATTTTAGAAATGCTGCATCCTACCATTGCAAACCGCTTGGTTGCCTGGAAGCAAAAACTCACTATGGATTATCCCTGAATGTATTAGCAAAGTCAAGACATTTGCTGGTGAAAAGAGTGTGTATTGCATATAGTCACTGCCTGTTAGCGTTTGTTCGACCTAATGAACATGTTAGGATTGAAGCCCTCACATTGTTCTGATTACGCTCCCCTAAAAGGAATTCTTCTTTTTGCCTTATGGTTGAACTACAGGGTTGCCCAATCTGTGCTCCCTCTCACTCAGCGTCTTTTACTGCTATGGCCCCATTATGAAGAAAAGTTTCTTACCAAACCTGTATTACACACTCTAAATAGTCTATTCACTGTTTACCAGCCCATTATTTTTCCTCTGTTGGAAAATCTTCACAAATCTCTGTCGAGGTGATCAGGCTGAGAAACGTCAGGCAGCTCTCTGTTTGCACTTGAGGGTGTCACTGCTTTGCATTATTAAATTCTTCAAATCAGTCAGAGTCACAGGTTGAACAATGTCCTCACAGTGTCTTTTAGGTTAGCCGGAAAACAATATGACATACAGTAGAGTATAGGTTTGGACAGGAGCAGCAATCATTTAGTGCTGAAAGGATTTATGAGTTTGTCGATTGATCATTCAAGTCATTTCTGGTTTGGCTCCAATTCAGAGGGATTTAAAATATAAATGTGCATAGAACATGCTTTATCACCATTATTACATACACCCAATGACAGGGTCTAAACCACAACCCAAAGAATATTTCCTAGGCATCCGTGGAATTTTAATGACGACATCGCTGTTGTGTTGTTGTGGCTGTGAATACTGTACATTGTTGGTGTCTGCTGTAGAAGCATATACGAGCCAGAACAACATGATATGAGAGAAAGTCCTCCCAAGAAAAATAACAGCAGTTTCAGCAAATGCCCAAGAACAACGGATGTTTACGTAAGACCTCTAGCGGCCATATAACTTATTGCTCTTAGCTTGGGAGCAAGGGAGGAAATACTGTGACATTATAAAGCCCACAGAGTTTGCAGAGGGAGGGCGTCGGGGTGGATGGGTCAACAAAATGGCAAACTCTGACACGGGAGGCTGCTGATTACATTTACTTTTAAAAATGTAAAAAAACCCCACATTTTTTAGCCACATTTTTGTATCTAAATTTAAGGCAATGACAAATGATGCCATGCCGCTATATAGATTTAAAAAAAAAAAAAAAAAGATTATATTTGTCTTCTGGAGGTCAATTTCAAATACTGTGTTATAATAATGTGATATAACATTGGCAAAAGATTTAATCTGTACTTTAACAAAAACTCAAAGCGTCACAGACATGAAAACGTTTGCACAGTTTAGCAGTATTTAGTTTTCAGTGTGTCATCAGTGGACAGTGTAGTGTCTCCTGGTGGTCCTTAGGGGACCGATGCTATAAAGAGTGAGTGAGTGAATGTTTTCTTGAGTTACTTTCCGTGACCATGAGATGTTTTACATGTAGGTCTATGCAGGTCTTTCCCTCTTGAACATCAGAACTAAATGACTAACAAAAGTCTGATAATGGCTCACATTTGTATTTGCAACCATCTCTCATACCAACAATTACTGTGTAAAAATAAGCGCTATGGCTATCAGTTCAAAATGAAAATTGCTGTTGCCCAGTTTCACCTCAGTGATGACTTTCTTTCTGTTTTGCTCTCTCCTGCAGAGGCGCCCCCCTCTGGGATGTCCAAGAATGGATACTTCTTTCAAGAAATGGGTGAGTCTGAGCCACCACCAGGACATTTGAATGCACTGTACACAAAATGTTCAATATTAGCCCGTTTTCAACAATGGAAAACCAAGCAACCAATAATAAGGGATCCCTGAGTTGGAGACAAAGTGTGCACATAATGGTATGTTCCTCTCATGATGGGAACTTTTTTTTTATTTGAATGCCGCCTATAATGTGCGTTGTACAGTATATCCATAGTGGAAGATGTGAATTAAAGATTAGAGCTTCAGCACAGACACCGAAACTCTCCCAGCTCTCACATTCCACTGCGTTTGGTTATAAATAATGAACTTTGCTCTGGCTGTTATGATAACGGCAGTTTCATTACCTTCAAGCCTAGGAGATGCACCCAATTAGTATGTGCAGCACAAGCAGTCAGGACATAATATGCTTGCATTGGATCCCCCTGTCTCCCCCAGCCAATTATTCCCCTCCTGCAACACACCGATTCGCTCAGCAGATTCACAGAAGGCCCCCTGCTGCAGCTGAACATAACCATCTTTATTAGGCAACCTTATATCAGGATATCAATGCAATTACATTACTGTTTGCAAGTAAGCATTATCCAACATTGTCATCTCAGAGGTTCATTAGTGAAGGTTGGTCTGGAAGCTGAATGCACTTGACAACCAGGCTGTGAACAGGGTGACATGAAAAGTATTTGTAGTACGTCTTGCACTGTAGAAGGGGTCCTGTTGTACCAGTGCCTTCTGTGCCATTATGTTCTTCATTAGTGTGTTAATAGTTGATATGTCACTGAGACATATCAACTATAAATGTGCTCATTTAGTGCGTTTTGGCAAGCAGCTGTGAGTGACTGCGTCTGATTATGGCTGCACATTTTTGGGCCATGTTCTTTTTGTCTTAGAATACAGAACAGAAAAAAACAACAAAACCTGCACTGTTTGCAGAATGCGAATTTCAAAAAGATGAAACGTACAGATTTATAAAAAAATTGCCGTGCAAATAATTTTGTTTTTCCTGTGTGATATCCTTGATGGGTAGAAGGATGCATTGAACAAGGTTATTAGTGTAGCGGTTTCTAAAAGGATGCATCGAGGGGATTGAACTTGAGTTTTCTCAGACCTGAAAGTGTCCTAATATTGCAATATTGCAGACTGAGATAGCATAACAATGGCAGCAGTTTTGTATCTTCTGTGAATAATTCTCAGAACACAAAGCATGCAAGTTTAAAACGTTTTTAATGATGCAAACATGCTCTAGTGTGGCTGTTTGTAACAAACACCATAGGGTTTCTGTATGTCACAGCTCCAAACACATCTCAAAGGCTGCTGCAGAACACGGCACACTGTTTGTTTGAAGGAGACGCATCAATCATTTAGTGTTTTCATATCAAACATTCCTCGTTCCTTCTACACAATACTGTTGCATGCTTATATTGACTGGTCACAATTACTGAGGTGGAGCTTGGCTTCATGCGCAGCTCGTCTGAATTCAAATTCTGCAGAATTGATTCCGTTTACTATTCGAATGACGTCGTATAAAGAGTGACGTTTAATACAATCAGCCCTAATTCTGAGTAGGGAATTGCATATTTGGAAGTTAATATTAAAAATACAAAAACATAGCTTGGTAAGTAAAAAGCCAATAGAATAGTTCCAAGTAATAAACATTTGAAAACCTTTTTCTAAAATTGATTCCATTGCATTTTGTAGTAAAACCGTTGATTTGTTCCTCCTGCTCTGCAGCTGCTGTTCTCTCCCAAGGTGATTTGAAAGTCAGAGCCCAGCCGGTGAGTCTGAGGCACACAGGGATGCAGGCAAGGCGACGACACAGCAAGGTTCAAATAATGTCATGTGCTGAGGGATGATCTTGATGCAAGACAAACTGAATGAACTGAAATTGGGGCCCCCTCAGAGATAAGGTCAGCAGGTAAAGGGCACGAGTACCAGATATTGTTCTAGTCACATCAAGCTGGTCGCTGGATGATATTTGGGAGCCCACCACTTACTGTAGGATTGGATCGAAGGGGCTGCTGTGTCAGGAAGAGAGAATGGGATGAGTCATACAAACAGGTTCCAATCTGGGTCCTGTGATGCTTTCTACCATACAAAATTACACAGCAAAAAAACCTGTCTACCTGCTGATTCATGAAATACAACCTCTGATTTCTGCCAATGTCTTGTAGAATTTCTGCCATTTTTTGTTTTGTTTTTTTAAATGATTAGACGTAGAGGTCCCTGCTTAGTTATTTAGGAATTAAAGTAATTAATTATTCTGTCCTTGGTAAATCAGTGAGAATAGGACTTGTGCTGTGTGTATGTATGTATTTTCACTCACTCGCTGGCCACTTTATTAGGTACACCTTGGCTTGGAATATTAAAATATCTCATAAACTTCATATACACAACATAGTAAACATGTAAGCACTACATTTGTACAGGTACGCATCCACCAATCAGTAATGCCACAATATACACACATGGTAGCTACAGAAAACAAAAAAAACATGCAAGGACAGAAATAACAGAAATATGTTCTCTTCTTACAAGACATTCTGTTTTCTGCCACTTTACAAAACATAGCGAGCTACATATTTGGTTTGCGTAAGTCTTTGTCATTGTCCATCCCAAAATAATTCAACACATTTGATGACATTTAGAGCTCTCTAAACATGCTCTTATTTCTGACACTGATTACAGATCTAATTTTGGCCCTCGTATGTGAAGATTTCCTGCTTTTCTTTCTCTTGTATGATAGTAAACTGAACGGTCACCCTAGGCTCTGGTAACTTGTGATGGCCATTTTCACTTTTTGCTCACATTTAATAGAACAAATGATTCATTAATTAACCGAAAAAATAATAGGTAGATTAATCAATAATGAACAGACCTATAGTAAAGGCTGTTTTTAAATATAACCTGTAGGTAAAATTTATTTTTTTTTATTTACAACCTCAATAGACTGCAGGTATCATACATTTCACAGGAAATGGAGTAAAATCTGAGACCCCAAAACAATATTTGCATATAATTCTGAGGGTTTTCTGTTTGAAGCACCAGATGTTTATTACGGTGGCAGGATGTTTCCCTGACTATCAGATAAGCTGTCACAGAAAAGCATAATTTCTTGTAATGATGTCTTGTCGCTGTCCCTTTGTTAAGGACTATTCTTACAGGATTTTATTTTAGGGGGGCCTGTAATGGGAGTTTTTCCTTCTGTGGTTTTATTTAAGAATGCAATTATATGATGACGACGATGATGATGATGATAATAATAATAAGTGCTTGCTGCCCTGCCTGGTAGCCGGCGAGGTCCAGGAGGTGACCCTGTGCTGTTGTGTCCCCAGAGCAGCGGGAGGTGGAGCAGGAGGAGGGCAGCGAGGGCCGAGAGGAGGGACAGGATTCACCGATCGCCTGCGGAGATGACATCCACCTCTATGACAACCAGATCAGCCCTGGGCCAGGTCAGTACTATGAGAGAGAGAGTTAAGGGTGAGATAGAGCCAGATAAAGAGTGAGAGGGCAGCGGGCGTTAGAGTGTGTGGTGGGGATAAAGAGGGAGGAGAACAGCTGGATAAAGAGACTGAGGGAGAGAAGGAAGAGAAACAATGCTGATGAGAAAGGAAGAAAGATGGCAAAGGACTGGGCGAAGGCAGGAAAAGCAAGGATTTGTGTGTGGGGGAAAAGGCTGAGACATAATATTTTGTCCGTCTTAAAAATGCTTATGTATCTCAGTGTTCAAATTTAAAGCGGCTGAAAATTTGGTTTCAGATCTTAAAAGAGAAATCAAATTTGGGGAGTCATTAAGTGACTGGATATGTACAGTCACTTTTGGGGGGGCTTTCATTTAAAGTGCTGTATTCAAGATAAAACGCGGTGTTAAGTGGCTCTTTAGGGCTCAATATTTTTACATTCACAGTGGCTCAAATGACTACTTGTATGTGAAAGGGGTCGCTCGCAGAGAATTATCACCAGACTGCATCTCACCAGAGCTCTACAGAGCTTTTCAGTCGCTTTCAGCTCATTGTTTTGGTTTTGCGGCTCATAACTGGACTTGAGGTGTCTGTGTCACCACTCTCATCAGTGTCATATCCAGCTACAGCAGGCAGCTGTTTTCAGTAAAAAGCTCTGATAAACCCACTGTATGCACAAATAGAGAGCCAAAGTCCTGACATGTGAAGTGTGCTCCTCAGCTTTACATTCCATGTTCTGAGACAAATAGGCATCCAAGTGAAATGATTTCTTTATGAGCACAGAAAAAAAGTACAGCTCCCATGAAAATATTACAAGCACGGCAGGTACTCGTGTCATCGTCCATGTGCTAAACATTCACCAAAACTTTCTTCTAAAGTCACTTTTTTCAAAGAAAGTTTTGTTAATCTCTGCTATCTAAAAACATTTAGTGTTGGCTCCTCTCTCCTGCTGTTATTACAAACATGTCTGAACTAGCCCCTTGACTAGACTAATGGCTTTAGGTTGAGCCCGGATAGTTCGCCCACGTCTAGGGCTTATGGGAAATGCTGTTTATTGTAAAAAACAAAATATTTAATAAACAGTATTAGGTACTTTTTCAAAAAACTGGCGTCCTCATCTAAACGTGTGAAGTGAGCCACACGACACACTATTGAGTAAGGCTCCGTTCCAAGGCTGGATTTTAGTTATTAGCGTTGTTAGAAGTGTCAGTTGCATTTTGAGTGAGGTTTTCTTACTTCTTGAACAGAACTCGAAAGTTCCAGTTACACTTTGGCTCTCTATAAAGAAATCACGTAAACTAGCCAGCGTCGTGCTGTGCCTGTAGAGCCGTCTCACTGCAACCTGTGACTTGATCTCATTTTAAGTGGGAATGTGTGTAACAATCAGCTTTCAGATATGAAAAAGGTAAAAAAAAAAAACATTGGCTAGCTGCCTCTCTGAATGCCTCCTCCAGTCAATAAGCTCCTCTGCTGTTCAACTGTGTGATCAATATCCCCATTTTTTTCGCTCCTTGCACTTCAGCCTTTTTGGAGATGTTATGATATAAAACGAGGCACATTCTTCAAAGGCAGCGCGTGTCTGCGGTCATAGCAGATCTCCAAGGCATCATTCGAGAAGAAAGCAAAAGAAAAATGCCCAGAAAATCCTCACGCAACTTTAAACTAATTTCTGCGGAGGTCTGGTCCAGAGCCCTGATGGCAGGTGTTGACTTGACAGACAGCTTCTCAGCTGCAGGTGCAGATGATTTTGACCCCATCACCAGAAACCCCACATGTCAACAGGTTATCGTTGCTACGGCAACAATCACAGGTGCAGCACGGGGAGAGAAGGAAAGAGGGAGAGAGAGAGAGAGATGTGACAGGTGACCATGTCACTTGGGCTGATTTTCCATACATAGTAACACTTAAGGCATCTGACAAGAGAGCTGGAGTGTAGTGCAAGCTGGGAACAAGTCAGGGGGAGAAAACAATGGCGAAAACTCAAGTTGGACAGGTGCTATGAATGTCAGATCTAAAATCGGAGCGTAAAATACTAGCGTGGCATAGTGTAAACTGTCATAGCAGAACAGATTTTTACAGGCAAAAGCCTGTTACCATAAATGTTGATATGTATGATCGTGATGAGGTCATATTTTTTTGAAAATATTGTTTGGATCGTACCACTTTTCCATTCTATTGTTTTTATACAAGTGTGACAGATGGGTGGTGTTTGGACCTTTTGGGCAAGGATGTAAAACTATATTTAGGTGTTAAATCGGTGGTCACATCTTTATTCTTAAACCTGCTTTATGGTTGTCCATTGAGGCTTTCCAGAACCTCCTGAGTTTATGAATTGTTTTGGTTATAGCTGACTTTAGGTTGATTGATTGTTGTACTGTAGCATTATCACATAAATAGATGGATGTGACGTGTTCATTATACACCTATTGACTTTAATATATAGTGACAGGTGTGGCACTACTAACTTTTACTAAATCAAAAATATAATCTGTCTGGCATTACTGAAGATTAGAAGATTACTGAACTTGTACATTGTCAGCTTCACTATCAATAAGCTCTACCTGCATCGAAAACATATACTGCAGAGGACAACAGAAGCAAACTGACCAGTCACAGTTCTTGTGGGGTCCATGTGGTATCTCCATATCTTCCATGCATAACATCTGCATGGACAGAGGCTCCACCTCTGTGGCTCTGCACTCTAAGGCACAAGCTTAAATCATAGCTTTGATTTAGTCATTGCAATGAAGCATTGATTGTAAATTATGCACATATAATGCATAGGTGTACTTACAGAAATAAACCAATCAATTCACTCTGGTTTTAGCAATGATTAAATTGGTACTGTCACTTCCATTACTGTTATTGCTTCCACTAACTCTGTTTCTGAGAAAGACATGTATTCAGGCTAACATTAGACAGCGCAATGTGTTCATTTATGCTTGTTAATTTTATTGATTTTATTTTTAGTCAGGGTGGAAACATTGTTCGGTGGAAATAGTTTAAAGTATTTAATGTTTGGTACCATATCATAATTTGTAATGGAGTAACTGAAACATTAATGCGTGTTCCTTATTTTGTAATAATTTGTCAGACATAATTCTGCAGTAAACTTTTCACCTTGTAGAAGCTGAGCTAGTTTCACATTATTGCACATTTTCATTTTAGTGAATATGAATAATCTTCATTGAATTGCAGTTTCCAAAATCTAATCAAGAAAGGAAAAATGTGAATTTGTGAAATCTAACATCAGCAGTAAATGATCCATTCACGCAAATACTTGCATACTTGTATGTGAAAGGGGGGTATAGGGAAATGCACGCTTTTCTTTTTTGGTGTTTTTAGTGCAGTTGAAGCATTCCATAGGACAAAATTTCAATCCTGAAAAAACTTACTTGAAAAAACAAGACATTTCATCAGAGTGATGAATAAATCCAACACTTCCCAAAATAACATAATATAACCAGAAAGATTAAGAGATGCCACGGTATTAACAGTATGGCAAAATGTCTGACACTACATCAATTATCATTTCATGCTATTTAAAATGCACACCCCTGGCTTTAGGTTGAGCTGAAGCTGAACCCCTAAATCTGGCAGTGTTTTTACCACACTCCTCTCCCTCTATACAGCTGTAAAATGTTGAATTCTCATTTTTGTCAAAGTTCTCACCCGCAGGTGCAGAATGTTTGTCATGCCCAACAGTGTCTGTTCCCAGATTTTCAGTGCATTATTCATTGACAGCACCGCTGAATGTTGAATGTTGATTAGTCTGTTTTGTTTTTGTTCCTGCCCCCCGACCCAGCCGCCACCGCCAATCTATTTGTCACATACATTTGATCCCAGTGTCAATAGCTGCTTCCATGCCTGTTTCTGCATTTCATTTGTGTCAGAAATGATTATGCTATTTTATTATTCCATATCAGCAGGCCCCTGTCAAATATGTCCACCATATCAAATCAATGTACGACTCTGAACAGGACTTTTAATCACATCGTGTCTGGCAACATAAGCAGTGGTTTGGAAAAGCAAATAGTGTAGTGATTACATCAGACCCAGAGACAGCAGCTCCTACCTAAATCTAATTTCAAAAACATCTGTCTGTTATAATTAATTAATTTTCTCTCTCTATATTTAACAGTGGCTTCTTTCAAATACAAGCTCAGCCTCCAAAGTACTGCAGTAGGTTTCTTTTTACCACAGTGCCATCAACGTCCAGAGGAAAAACGAGATACATTTTTAGAACACTGGATTGTCCTGCCTTGTGTGCTCATTCTGTTCATATAGATAGAAAACAATTTTTTACCTATCATGATTTTTATGTAGTAAATGTTAAATATTTATTTCTTCAATCTTTAAACTTAAGCTTTTTATTTCACCTCCTACAAATTGTGCACACACACGAAAACAACAAAAACCGAGCTCCAACTTGCGGAGGCACATTTTAATGATAAAGTGGATTATAGTGGCGATGGCTTTGCCTCTCAGAAACAGCAAAACACAAAAGATGAGGCAAGGTCTTTTACCACTGTCAGAATAAAGGAAAAATTGTGACAGCTCCAATAAGATGAGACAGAAAGAATTGTAACATCCGAGGCAAATGATCCATTCACAGTAAAACACTTTAATGCAACTATTGGCAATATACTTCGCATTTCTACGTTCATTTTGCTTTTTTGGTTTAGTGCAGCTTACATTTTCAAAAGGATAAATAAAAGCATCAAGTTTCAGAACCATTTAGAACAAGATTTTCTCTAGACTTAAACTGACTTTAAAGAATAATTTGAAGAGGAAATCCATTATAAACAGGAAAAGATACCAGTTTTAGCTCAACAACAGGCACTTACTAAAGTTAATGTACAGTAGATGAGGCAAATACATGTTCAGTGGTTTATTCAGCAATATTTTGACTTCAGCTGGTCTTCATCAAGCCTATCAGGTGATCATAGCAAAGTAAGCACGAGTGACAAAGCATTCCTTCAAATCGCGGTCCATTTAGAAACATCCCATAAAGATGCATTTCTTGAGTAAAGGAGTCATTACTATATTAAACCATTAGGAGGGTATACTTTTTAGCCATGTTAGCATCTTTCCTCTAGGGATGGCAATGTCACTGTTGGCCAGTCAGTCCGCCAGTTTTGCACAGGCTGAAATATCTATTGGATAGATTGGATGAAATTTTGTGAATACAGTCATGGTGGTGATCCCCTGACATTTCCTCTAGCGCCGCCATGAGGTTTTACATTTGTTGTTTTGAGTGAAATGTTTGGACAAATATTGGATAAATTGCCACAATATTTGGGACAGACATTCTTGTTCTCCTCAGGATGATTTGTAAAAAATGTGATCCCTTTATCTTCAAATATATTGGTTTATGACCACATACCTGCAAACTTAATGACATTCCCATCAGCCTGTAGTTTTTTAGTGCTAGTTAGCAAATGTTAGCATGCTAACATGCTAAACTAAGATGATGAGCATGGTGAACACGGTACCTGCTAAATATTAGCATGTGACCATTGTAATGGTAAATATGTTAGCAGATGACATTAGTATTTAGCTCAAACACCATCAACTCTTAGTCTTGTTCTTTAAAACATGGTCTCATTTTTCTATTATCTGCGTGATCTGTTCTTGGTTATTGATAGATACACTCTCTACACACATACGCAGATACTGGAAGAAGCTCACCATCTTTGTGTGGGGGCCGAAGACGCCGTAATACATTCGGCTCAGTATTGGTGCGTAAGAGGCATCAGGCAAAGATCAAACAAAGTGATTGATGACAGTTTTCAAGTGAGTGAAGATTAGAAATTGAAGCGCTTGCTGAAAAAATTTTGTCAGCTGGTAATACAGGGATGTTGGTTGTTTTGTTTTTATTGTTTTGACATGATCTTATCTATTCTTCACTCTTCAGAGAACTTTGTCATAAAGCTGTCAAATGCTCTCCATAAATAGAATTGATTTCATGATTATATTCCTGCCAGCGCTGGGCTCAGTTCCATTTCAGTTCAATCAATTTGGCTGAATATTGAAGTGGAAAAGTCATGAGGAAGTCTCTCACACTGGAAGCTGGAGGATTTACGCTTTGACAAAGGTAATTGGTTGACCTTGATAACCCTGTGGTGGGGTTTGTTTCATTAACATACTGTATACTGAGTGATTAAACTTAAAGATAAAATAAAGGCAAACACTTCCCTTTTTTAAATTTTATTTCATCATGTATCATTGAAGGATTTCAAATTAAAGTTACGAAATCTGTAGTAAATTAGAGATCTTTTAGCATCTCTATAGACTTCAGCCTTGCTGAAACTTAAGGAGGCAAAATTCCCGGGCCAAGTTCTTGTGAACTTTTACAGAGCAACAATAGAAAGCATCCTGACAAACTGGCATGGGATGTGCACGGCCCAGGACAGGAAGGCTCTGCAGCGGGTGATTAAAACCACCCAGAACATCATTGGTACCCATCTACTGAGCATCAGTAACAGCAGTGAGGTGAGGTGCCTGCACAGAGCCCAAAGGATGCTAAATAACAGTTCCCACCCCAGCCACAGCCTGTTCACCCTGCTGCCGTCTGGCAAGCGATACAGAAGTATCCGCTGTCATACAACCAGACTACAGCTTCTGCACTCAGGCTGAGAGACTCAACTCCACATCATCCTCCTCATTCCACCAGAAATAAATGACATGGAGCTTTCTGTTATGCTGGTTTTGCACAATACCATAGTACAACATTGTATATGTACATACAGTAACTATTGGTTTTATTTATGGACATTGTTGGGCTGTCTTGGCTAATATGCCTATTCAATGTCATATGGGGGTCAAGGACAGTGCCTGCAGACTGGGGTTGTAGTTCCCATTTTGAAAAAGGGGGACTGGAGGTGTGCTCAAGTTATCTGGGTATCACACTGCTCAACCTCCCTTAGAAAGCGTATGCCAGGGTGCTGGAAAGGAGGCTCTGACTGACTGTCGAAGCCATCCGATCCCTATATAATTATTTAGTTTCCGCCATAGGGTGGCTTAGCTCACTACCCTTTTTACACCAAAATTAGCACGCGGGTAAACCCACTAAAAATAGGCGATAGACTCCTTTCACATTGCCATTAGCCGAGTTTGCCGTAAAAATTTGGTGTAGCCACGGTGTTTCCGGTTAACAGCACAGTGCTGTTATCGTGTTTGTGTGCTCTGAAAGTTCATGTTAAATTACTGTACAGCACTTTAGTCAATCTCTGGTTGTTTTTAAATGTGCTTTATAAATACACTTAATTTGATTTGAAAGACTTCACAGCTGACGGACTGTTAGCTTAGCACACTAATTCTACATAAAATATGTATGAGACGTTTTTAGACATCCACAGAGAGCAACAGACGAAAGAATCGTGCTGGAAAAAACACCGTTAACAACCAAATCCATAGGATTTATTAACTTAAAGACATACAAACAACCAAGACACCAAATTTAAAACTCACAAAGTCAAAACACAACGCAACACAAAATCCCAGGCTGAGGAACCGTAAGACCAGCAGACCCCACGCCAGAAGCCTCACTCTTCTGATGCTGGCACAGGAGCATTTAAATTTCAAACGCTTAATTCTCAGGCCAGGTGTACCTCATTGAGCAATCAAATGTAGCACACCTGGGCAGAACTGGAGAGGACAGAAGAAGAAAAGGGACAAACCGCACAGTGATACACCCGTTACAAGGACAAAATACTCTGGTGGCGATAAACCGCCTGAGAGTAACAGCTGCCTGACAAGCCGATATGTGTTTGAGGTCGAAGTTTGAGTTTTTTCATCAAGGCTTGTAACGGTGTCTCTGAATGGAAGTATTTTGTGCAGAACAACATGGAGTTTGGTCAAATTTGCAAGCATTGTGCCAGTTTTTCCATTTTTGCTGAGATATTGCAGGGACTAAATCAAATTGCAAAGTCTCTTAAATAGGCCTTCGTCAAATTTGTCTGAAAGATTCCAATTATAAGTTTTCAGGAGGAACTGTTAACCTATTGTTTACAGTAGACATTTAAGTTAATACATACATTTAGTTTTACACTAAGTTAGATAAAATAAGGGTCAAACATTACTTATCCACTTTATACAACTCTTTACTGACCGCCACGCTGCTTGGTTGTGATTTAACCTGGATGAGAAATGTTACTGGATAAAGGTAATGTAAAAACTTTGTTTATAGAATGGTGCACTGGTTTATAGGGCTGCATCGGTTTGACTTTTTCTCTTCCAATACCGATTCTGATACTGATATTTCTGCTGTGTTTTCCCCAAATTTGACTGATGTAGAACACACTGTGTAGAACCTACAGTCCCACATTTTGATGTAAGGTAGCATGACGCCAGGGATTTATGTGCTGTGGAAAATGGAGTCTGCAGCACACCATAACTTAATGGATGTAGAGTAAATAAAAGCAGAAACATTTTGTCCTTTTTTAATGATCTCACCCAGAAAAGTAATGGCATGAAATTGCATTTGCATTTCTCAGTTTCTTTGGGCACTAACAACAAAAACACTTTTTTCAACTTAACACTACAACGTTTTACCATCACGAGCCCCTACGAAACAGTAGAGTTGTCCATCAAAGGTACATGTGCATCTCTACCAAACAGTACAGATGTCCATTTACAGTAAAAAGACTTAGAAATCAGCATGGATTTTTCATGGATTAACGTGAAATACTTTTTTTGCATTTCAACTTTACGGCCAAGGGCAATATTTAAAACCTGAGAAATGTTTTTAAATGTTAAATTCTCTCGCCAATATTTTTGAAACCACTCAATAAAGTCAGTATCTGCCCTGATACTCATCTGATCGGTGCATCCCTACTGTTTAGGGAGTATTTCTGGTTCTGATTTTGATTTATACTGACTTTAACCTGGGCACATCAAATGTGAAAGGCAGAGATTGGAAAATTGATGGTAAATGTATTCTTAGTATTCTGAATGAGAAGAAATAAAGTGTGGTAGTTTGATACCAATTAAATTGAACTTTTTTCTTCACTACCAACCAATTATTTTTTATTTCAAACACATATTTGAAATGCATGTACTGTTTCAAACACACTACCCAGCTCCAGCCCAAGGACACTTGAGCCTGTTAAGATACAAGATCTTTCCTATCACACAGTAATTCAGCCATTGTCAGTCACCACCTTGCAACCCTTAATGACTAAAATAATGCAAAACGTCTCCCTGAGATTACATTACACTTGTGGATGACTGAATATAATGAACCGTTGTAGTGCTACATTGGTCAAATAAGGAACCAAGTAGGGAAACAAGCCTGTGTCACATTTTAACACTTCCTGTCCCTAATCCATAAACCCTGAAATTTTCCTGGATTACTTTAAACCACACCGTATATTCAGACATACAGAGGCCATTAGAAAGAGTTGATCATTGGGGACGAGGTAATCTTGTATGAATATATAAATATCTCCTTACGGCTGCAGCCTGACAGCAGTTAGAGCTGCAGCTCCCTCTCCCCTCTGGGAGGAGATAAGCCCAGCCGTGTGCTTTTTGATTGTGAGGCTTTGATGAACCAAATCCACTGCACACAACACGTGCCCCCTGCCATAGTCTCATCATAGAGGTAGGGCCTGGAGCTCTCTTTCTTCCTCCACTGCCTGCAGGGTTTCATGATGGCAAGGTGTTTGGTGGGTGTGTGTGGCGATCAACCCCCCCTTCCTGCAGCTTTCCTAAGGCTTATTGGCTTGTGAAAGGGGGGTATTCTTGCTTTTCCATTGCTGGAGGGAGGAGTTAAACGCTGATTGATTTCGAGACGGAGCCGACATAGTGCATCACGCGGAGCAGAGGAGGAAACCCATGGTAACCTAATAACGTCCTCCCCACAGTAAACTGCTATAACTTGCGTTACGTAATGCGGACATGGCGGACTGCTTTATGAGAGTCAGCAGGGTACTGACAGTCTGCTAGTTAAAAAAACTGAAGTCTGTTGAAAACCTCATTCCCTCGCTTTTTCGCGGTATTGTTTTCTTACATAAAAGCTTTTTCCTCCTTTCCATTTTTTTTGACACTGGGAAAATCCGGACCTTTGTACTTTATCGGTGCACTCGTCTCAGCTCCACAGACGTGTGTATTAAAGCCTTATCAGCAGAGGACTTCCAATCCCTGTTCAATGAGAGCATTTAGAGACTTGCCTCTTGACATTTTCATTACTATGAGAAAAAGGGTCTCAGGCTTCTTTTCTGTACTGGCTGAGTGGTTGTTATTTGTGATCTTTATTTCAGAATTTGCACCATCAGTAATGAATGCTCTGTTGCTTTTAAATGCAAATACAGAACATTATAATTACCATGTCACTGCAGATTTGCATTCAAATGTTCAGCATTTGCGTTCGTTGAATCAGAATATTACAAGTTAAAATGCTTAAGTCATTCTATGACTATGGGAAACATTCCAATTTGATGTCTGCTTTCCAGTCATGTCATTCCCCATGTCTCTCTCCCCTCTGTCACCTCTTTACCGTCGACTGTCTGATAAAGGCATAAATAAGAATGGCTAGAAAAATCATATACCATTAATGATGTTTTAAAAATGTTTGGGGCAGGACAGTCACTTTTAAAAATGGTTACCAGGCTGGCAACCAAGTATTGTTGCCAAAGGTGAATAGTTGCCATATATAATTTTTTAGAACTTGAGTAATAATTGTACTGCGTAATTATACTCCATATTTCATTAATCTAAACGTTTATAAGTACTGTATCTAAAATGGTTTAGACAAGCGTTCTTTTTTTGGTTCTGTCTCCCTCTGTGTCACAGACATGTAAAAAATCTGAGATAAAATAACCTCCTGCTCGCCTGACCGGCTCTTTTTAGTTTTACATTCTCGTCAGTTTATTATTATTATTAGGATTGAGATGCAGCAGAATAGCCATGGCTGAACAGGTAGGTAAGGCTGAGTTTATTTGGTTCATATTCTGAAGCACAGTGTGCGTTTTGTTTCACAGTTTGCTCTCAACGTTTTGATCGGCTTTATACTCGCCACTCTTGTATGCAAAGTAGTTTGGTAAGGCTTCAGTATGCTTGAAACAAACAAGGTCATACGACGTGTCGCCCTTTAAACCATTGTCACCTGTTGTTTATTGATAAGTGTGGCCAGATGGCAAAATCACTCCAATGTTATCTTTTTCTGCTGAAAGCACTTATTAGAGATATATCAATATGACACATAGAGGTGTGAAATATTTCAGTGTACAGCAGAACATATTCATTGTAGACATATAGTATATGATGGTGTCTTATTATGGTACACTTTGAATGTTTGTTTAATTGTACCTCTTGTGTTTTTTTTCCTTAGATGCTGACGACTCTGGTTGCGTGTTACTGAACACATCAAGAAGGGTAAGCATAAATATTCAATGAATTAAATGTAAGGCAATATTACTTAAAAGAGCGTTATTTTTGGCAGTCGAGGAACTCGACATTGCTGATAACATTCGCAGCCATCTATCAATACAGTTCAGCTCAATTCAGATCTTATTTCCTCTATAAAGGAAATGTGACCTCAGATACAAGATTTAAGCTCTACATCTGAAATCTGGTAGGATAGATCATAGAAAGAAGCTACAAAAGAAGCAAACAGTATTGAATATTTTAATCACAAAAACATCAGTTAACATTGGAAATGAATGCAGAGTTATGAGGGGAAAAACCCCATGAAGCAGTCATAACTCCGCTTGGAATCCTAATGGAGCCTTGAAACTGATCAGCATCAGCCCCAACTTCAGCAAGTTGAACCAACAGCTGGTTGAGGGGATAATGACTGTAGTCATTCTCAAAGTAGATCACAGGAGAAGGTGTTGAGCTGCAATCGTTTGCCAACTCCACACCAAACGGATGCTGCTTTCCTAAAATGTTAATTGAACGGGAACGTAGAGTTGTTTTTTTTTGTTTTTTTTTTATCTTTTCATGCCACTTTACTCTTGGCTCATTTTGTTCCATGTCAGGAGTTGGTTCTAGGGTTTCTAGCAATGGCAATGACACATTGATATATATTCTATACAACAGCTGGTGTATCCAGACTGTTATGACTTAACACAGATAATAAATCTGATCAATTCAAATATACCTGAATCATGCTGATATGGATGAGATGGATATGTGCCAGTGATATATTATTGTTTGATACAGGATGTCTGTATGCAGATTTTCATTCCAAACAAACACGATAGCTGATTTCATTGTTACAGACAAGAGGACGGAAAAAGTATTTCATACTATAAATGACGGACATATAAAGAGCAAAAATAAAAATGACGACAAGAATAATTAAATGGATCACTTAAAGTCAACCTGAATTAAATGACTGAAGTCTTAGCTAAAAAGGGATGACTTTTTTTTTATGACACTCAGTTCCTCTTACTGACTGCCCCAGGAAGAGACCAAATTGTCCCAGAGGAACAGAGCAACATACCTCATTAACATATCAGACACCCAAGTTATACTTTAAATCCTAAAGTTGAGTGATTCAAAAACCAATAGCAGTATTTTAACGTTCGCTCTCAGTGACAGGACTTTAAAACAGGTGTAATGTGTGCTCTGCCTCTGGACTTGGCCAGCACACCTGCTGCTGCATTTTAGATCATCTGCATTTCAAGGCTTTCCAGGGTAGACCGGACAAGAGAGAATTACAGTAATCATGGCTGCTAGTGATGAAGGTGGGTGGACGGCTATTCGGAGTCTGCCTAACAGAGAAAGGACTTTACTACAAGAATCGAATCAGAATGAAAGAACTACAAACTAGCAACAAAGTTGATGCGCTCCTTGTATCTCTGGGCATTTGCACTAATAATTACAACTTCTATCTTATATCTGTGTTCAGCTTCAATACATTCTGTGAAATCCCTGAGTCAATGTGATCTGTACAATGAACCACTTTATCAATAGGACAAATACTAATGTGTCACACGGCGCTGCAGCTGCGTTTTGTAAATCAATCCAAAGGTCCTTTAGTATATTTTCTAGTTGTAGTGTACAGTTACAACATAAATGATCTCAAATATGTTAGTATTGTCAAAGGAAATCATTTAAATTTAATAAAACATGACCAGAGCTAACAACGTCCAAAGATATTAAATACAAACTTGCAATTTGATGCTAGGAAGCATTTTGCAGGTTAATATCTCTTTAAAAGTAGCAGTTGTATTAACAGATTTCTGCATGTACAACAAGCTATCTCTTGCACTGGAGATAAATGGATGTTTCTCTGCCTCCACTGTTAAAGGAGTTTAAAGCAACACCCACAGGGCATTAGTTTAAACTGGTGACCAATGCTGTCAAGAGGTAGACTTCCTCAGTACAGGCCTGTCAGAGATTTCAGTTTGTTGTGCCTTGTTCCTGTCAACAGCTTGCCTGGTTCATTTCACTAATCTCCCCATTCTGTATTACAGTTCTGTTTGTTTGCTCTCTCCTTCAGTTCTTTTTTTAATCAATTTCAAATGGTCACATCCTCACTTCCCCCGCCAACAACTTTGTTGTGGATCTGTTTATTTGCAGTGGTCTATAAATAGAATTCATTTTGATATGGTTATGTTTCTGCTACAGCTGTGCAGTTTTCACTTTGTTTATGAACAATTCATGAAATTTACTTAGAATTAAACATTCTAAGGAAAGGTTTATAACACATTTTGTATGACTAGAAATAAATCACAAAAAATTAATTCGTAAAGAATTTAAAAAATGTTTTATTCTTAGCTGTTGACCTGAGATGAAAAAGACCCCCAGACCTAAGCCCTGACAGATTCGTACAAAAATAATTTGTAGAGCTGTATACAAAAATAACTCCAAAGACCCTAGACATGGACAGTCTGCCCAGCGCTTGTTTTATTTTAAAAAGAACAGCAGGGAATCCAGGGAGTCTTCAGAATTTCTGTCAATCACCCGATCAATGGAATCGAGGGTGTCTGGGCTCTTAATCGAGCTGTGTTCATCCTTCTGTCCATTCGTCTTTCTCTCAGGTGATTCTCAGACGCCACCGGTCCAATTTTGACGAACTCGGGAGGGGTGAAGTCCGCACTGTGTTCTGCTTTTCGAAAAAACAATTTGTCTCAGAGACAGAAAAATGGCCACGACAATGGTGACAAAGGGCTCAGCTGCATGTTGCAAGTTGACATAAATTCAATTCAGTTTTATTTATAAAGCGCCATTTCATAATAGAAAGTTATCAAATTGCACTTTTCATATAGAGCAAGTCTAGACCATACTCTTTATATAATTTACAGACACTACATTTTTTGTTTTGTCAATATTGTACGTTGTTAACTCACACTACATGTTCAAGTAGCCACAACATAAAAAATACTGCTCCAATAATATGAACAAGCTCTCTACAGTTTCTAACTGATCTTTTGACAGCAGCCATGCAGAAAATCGGACTGTGGAGCAGTTCAAACTGCAAGCCAGCAAACCAAAATTTTTGATCTACCATAAATCCATCTGATCTGCTGACATCCAGATCTTAGATTAAAATAATTGAATTGAATTTTGGAATTCGTCCCGTTTCTTTGGGTCCACCAATTTAGGGTTAAAATAAGATTGAATCCATACAGTGTCTCCCCGGCTTTATAGAAATCAAATGTCATTGATTGTCCTGAATAACCTTGTGCTAACTGCTCCGAAACATTATGGTGGCTAACACTGATCAACATTAAAATTGAAAATGAGCTACAGTTAGCCTAGCAGGCAAATCTTTGGTCTTCTTTATTTCCCAAATGCAATTGTGACACTCGGAGGACACTGGACAGGTTAGTGAGTGACTGGTGAACAGGCTAAACCACTGTAAGATGGTTGTATTGGTTGAGCCCTTGATGGCTTTTTAAATAGATGATTTGTGTGCTGAACAAAGGAAGACCTCACACAATAATTAAAATTGAAAATCTAATTTAGGACGGAAAGTTAATAAATCAATTAATCAATAAAGGCAATAATAAAGAATAATCGTGCCAATCTCAGCTAGCCAAATAAACCGCATTCAAGTATTCATCACTTCATTGACTATGTAAATAATATTCAAAGAACAGAAAACAGATTGACTGGTTCGGTCCATGAGGTCACGTGATCAGATCCAAACCACAGTCCTTCACACGAGTATGATGAGATTGTGGCGGAAGCAGCAATAAGTGAAAGACAAAAGTCCATCAATCCAAGTGAAGCAGGCTGGTTGCACTTACGTTTGTTTGGTGGACGCACACGAGGCCTGCTCGTAAGGATGGAGGCATTTGTTGGGCGACCAACCTGCCATGTTGTTAATGCCCGGTTTCTATGTGCTCCTTGGGGGTGAGCGCCCATTTTGCCGGTAGGCCTAAAGCCATAGAGGTGATCACACAGGGCAAGGAAAGTGACCTACTTCTAGAGTTTTTTGTACAGCAATATCACAGCCATATAAATACCTCTGTAGCTCCCTCCACTAATAGGCACGAGGTCATGGTTAAAAAACAGGCTTATCAGACCAACCCGTGAGGACTAAGTTGCAAGAGAAAAAAATAAAGGATCCAATAAATGAAATGCATGTATGCTTGCTCCTGCAGCCATACAACAGATAGCATATCAAGCTAACACATTTATAGCACATGTAAGTTATACGTTTGAAATATATCATAGAACATAACCGTAACATTATGCATGTATACTTATTACACAGTGAAGCTAGTGAAATACAATCTACTTCACTCATGGCTAGTGACAAGTAATGTGCATTCTTTAACATGTAAAAATTACATAAACTGAAACATACCTCGTAGGCTGCTTACTAATTAAGAAGGGCTAAATCCTGATTTAGGATAAACCAAATTGGTCATTAGTTCTGCCTCCTGAGATTACCATTATTATTCAGGTAGTAACCAAAATAGCATAATGGTGGACAACTAGAACCTTAACTGTCAGTGTGAGGCAGTTACAACCTCAGCCTGTAGGAATAGTAGTTTTAAGCTTAGAAATACATCTGAGACACTAATTGTCTTGATAGACCAAACCAGAGATACAACCCACTAGCCTATATGCAATGAGTATTGTGCCTTAGTTCCAATTATGCAGAAATTGTGTTCCGGTCTTTAAATTTGCACTGATTGGCTTGATCAACACAGAAATGTCAAGTAAAACTATTTCGGACTTTGACAGAATTCAACCTTTTCCACAGTATGTGAAGCTGATGAACTTTGAGGAGGAAATTCGGGCACACCGTGACCTGGATGGCTTTCTGGCGAGGGCCACTATCCTGCTGGACGAGACGGCAGCCTCCCTGGATGATGTTCTGAAGAGAATGTTGCACCATGTGAGTCAGGACAGCAATGCGTCCGAGCCCAGTTGCAACTTCGAGGAGGTGATGAGCATGCTCTTCACAGACGCAGGTGCTCAGGAGGTCAACGGTAAGCCATGAACCTCTGGACATGCATGTACAATCCAGCATGCGGAAAATGTATGAAATTACAGTCACGAACACACAAAACACAATAAGACAGAGAACCTGTACCATCTGTGCCTACCAACAACCAGACCCAGGACCCCATAACATACGACACCTGACCTAAAAACATCTGACGTCTGCACATGTCAACACCTACCTGAAAAATAGCTTCACCTCAGGCTCAGGAGCAGAATTGTCAGATAGACTTGAGAATGCTTCAAGAAGCTTTTAAGACCCAAAGGAAGGTTTGTGATGTTTGAATCGAGGCTGTCTATTTGCCCCGCGGCTTTTTAAAGTGGACGCAAATAGAGCTCAATGTGCTGAATCGTGTTGGCAACCATTTACAGCCATTAAATGCTTCCCAGAAAAACTGCCAAATGGTTATCCTATACATGAATGCACAAGCACAAGATACACATGTTTTTATTGACCACAGTCACGAAGAACGACACAACTGATAATTAAAACAACAAAATCCTGTGTTACTTCTATTCGTGACCAAGTAGTTCAATATTTTTCAGATAATTGAAAATGTTTTTGCGAGGCTTTGGTTCTTCATTCGTTTTAATGCAACGTGGTGTCATTTAAAACATTTTGATTAAATAGTTTAGGGAAAAAAGGGCTTGATTTCAGAATGCAAAATTCATTGATTTTACAAGATTGCCAAAAGCTAAAATACCCATTTTTTCTGAAATCAATTTGCTAGCACACACATATATATTTTGCTATTTGAACCTGAAAAGCTTAGATTTATTGTACCTAAAAGCGTGTAGGATATGCTGAAAGTTTAATGCACACCATACTCTCTTTTAATACTTAAATTCATTTCTGAACAGTAATAGTTTCTTCAGGTTTGGTGCCCATTTGTCGGCTTACAGATCCCTGTCACATTAGTTCAGTCCCTTCAGCATAGGTCCTTTTGGTTGAGTAGCAAAGCCTCTTGGTTAAGGCGAATCTCCTCAGCCCATTAGAGCAGCAGAAATCCGCCCTCTTACATAACTGCATGTAGCCATTGTTGAAGCCTCGCTCTCTACTGCAAGCTGTACTGAACACTGCATTGACAAAAGTAATTATTTGGCAAATCAAACTTTTCTTCCTTTTTAGTTAATGTCACAAAGAATTGAAGAAATATTTCATTTCTTTCAGTACATTATTTTTGCCTGGCTGTAAAATGTTTGCTGAAGGTTTAAAAATGCTGCGCAGATGCAGGAAAACATGAGGGGTTTTCTTACCACAATAAGAGCATGTGGAGGTAATGGGAGTGTAAGGGCTGCCTGTCATATACTCTCTCTGTTCTCTGTCTGTCTGGCTGGGCTGGTGTCCGCAGTTGTTGGTGGTTAGTCAGAGGTGGGCGGTGTGTGACACTCACCCCGCACAGCCGCCTCTGACTGATCCGTGAGGTGATAATTGACTTCTGTCATCGATCACTCACTTAGCTTTTTAAATGGCTCTCTGAGACTCTCAAGCTGTGGTGGCTGCTGCTACTTGACTGTTTCTCTCCCAGAATACGCCACAAAGGTGCAAAGCGGAAGAGACTTTTTTTATTTTTTATTGTTTTCTTCCTTTTGTGGCTGCCATCTTAACAAAAAGGCTTCTTGTGCAGGTCTGGGCTGTGTAGAAATGTTTTGAAAATCAATTTGAGCATTCAAGGTTTTCACTGAATTACATAACGCAACAAATATTTTTATATCAGTGAAAGAATCTACAGCCACAGAGCGATAGCTAGTTGCTTCACAAAACCAATATCTGTACATATCAATGTATTGCACTTTTAAAAGGATTACCAATACAACAAAATACTGTGCTGCTTTGATTTAAAATTTTTATTTTATAAAATATTATAAAATTTTAGCAGTTACTCTGCTGATATGAAGTCAGTCAGTTAAGTGTGCGTCCTTATCAAAGTGATTAACTAAAGATTCTCACGAACTATATAGCCATAATTGGTTTTTATATTTTGCAACAAAAAGTACTCTTTTAAATCAGTTGAAACTTATCACTCTGGGGAAATGCATTAGTTGCTGCAGAGGGATAATAGTAGATACGAATTGGGTGATAATTAATTGTGCAGAGGATGATGTAACAGGTCCACAATTATGCAACAAATAAAGATGACAAGGATTTGCAGTTTGAAACATGCAAATGAGCTATTTGCTAAACTATTAAATTATGTCTACAGATGGCTGTAACAAATAGAAATATTTAAAGAACGAGTTGAAAAGATCCTTATGGACATTTAAATATGCATTAACATCGCAAAAAATCTGTTTTTCAAGCATTCTTTGGATTTCAGTTACCTATCACTAACATTTTGATTTTGTATTATTCTTTATTTAATAAGAACATACACCCCTTCAAAAGGTGGACTTCTTATTTTGAAATCCTTATCTTCAGTATCTTGTTTTGCAATGAATTCCCTTCATTTAGAATAAGAATCCCCATGTTGCATATGTGATCGCTAAATTAAAATCATGAACATTCACATGTGGAGGGGAAAAAATCTCCGGGGGAGGAACAAAGGCTCTCCCTAGGGGACATACATTCGTGTTGCACGCAAGTATGTTATCAACAGGACATATCTCTCCAGGTATTAATTTCTGCCATATCTGCGTTCACTCTGCCACGGCGGGGTGATACGGCTGGCGAGCGGACCAGCTCATTTAGAGTGTAATACTGTACAGCTGTGAGATAAAGAGAACAGGGTGAGATTATAACAGGCACGGAAAGAACAGAGAATTACAGAAATGAAAAAGATGAAAGCCGACAGAGATAATTAGTCTTGCTCCAACTTGTGCAGAGGAGTCGATTTTTAGAGGCCAACTTGTGCTGTTTTTTTTGGATCACTATTGTCTTGGGATTTGGCCACGGAGCACAGTAGACACATTGTGCCGAGGAGTCACAAACAGCATTGCTGATGACGCAATGCATCGATGAGATTACTTAAGCCACTACTATAAACATTAAACCTGCCTCTATTGATTATAAAGAACACTTCATCTTTTAAATTACTCTTAAGTATTTAAACCAATAAATGATTATCGGATGCTGAAGATTCTGACAGTGCTTACAGTAGTGAGGAGTGGCTGCCACAGAATGACTAATTGCCAATGGTTTGAGTAATGATGTATTGTATAATTGTATTCTCCTCTTTTCCTCTGTGATGCTGTTCGCAGCTACAGTGCTTGGTGCACTGCTGATTGTGTGCCCTATTTGTGATGACTGTACCATAATTTCTCCCAAAATTGCTGTCACCTTTGATCGATCTCGCTGGCTCTCCACTTCGCCTCGATTTGCATAATCCTCCTGTGTTATTTTTTTATTTGCCAGCTCAAATCGAACTGAAAAACAGTAACCTATTCATAATTTAAATGCTGCAAAGGTGAGGGGTGGGACTTCTTTCTGGGTGCTCATACGTGTCTTAGAAAACATATAACTGCAAGTAGTGTGTGCAAACATTTCTACAGTCTTCATGACCCTTTGGCCCTTGAAATCCCATACAACCTATTTAATGAATTCAAAAATCCATGAGCAGCTGTTAAAGCAGAGGGAGTTTTACTTATCTGTATTTCTAAACAACATACATTTTTGCAGATACATGTATATTTCCTGACAGCAGGTACTGTAAATATTCTGGATATAATTAACGCTGTTAACAGTAAAGGTGCTGTGTATTTTTGAAACAAGTGACTATGCTTCTCCGTTATTATTATTATAATAATAATAATATCTTTTCCAGGCCGGCGGCCCAAATTATGACTTTTCACTATGAAAATCTCTCAGAATACTAAATTTAAAACCATTAATTCAAGCTCTTTACCGCATGAAAAATGGTGGCCATCCATGTCATTTTTTTTTCATCTTGATATCTTCATTGACGTCTTTGGGTTTCTTTGCACTTGCTGAACACATAACTGCTATCAGTGATAAAATCCAATTTTTGGTAATAGCCTGTAGATGGTAATCAAGATAAGATCTCTCTGCGCTCAACAAAGATGAGACATTGAGGGATTTTCTCTGGAAAATGATATTTAATATGCATGAGGTAAAGGAGGGCAGGAAATGAAGCTTCTGTTCAGCAGAGATATTTATATGCGTGCCTGTTATCCAGAATGTGTGTCTATATGTGTGTGTGTGTGTGTGTGTAGTTCCAGAGTGTGTATTTGAGTGTCATTTTCTTTGCTTATGTTTGTTTAAAATGTAAGAAACTGCTCGCCTGTTGATCAGAAAAGGTGAATGAACTGACTCTCTGGTTTCTCCTCTTGGTTTTTCTCCCTCCTTCTCCCCATGCAGACAAGTCTCAAAGTTTCGTTTTCTTTGATGACGGTAAGCTGTGCTAATTGGATGAAAATGTCAGCATCAGCCGCCATGAGGCTGCAATCAGTGGTTTTGCTTCTGTACCAATCACCATCAGTATGCCGTTTGTGTTCCTCTCCACGCTCGGGACTGGGTCGATCCATTGAGTCATCCAGTGATTACAGACAGCAGCAATCCCACCTGTGTCACAGATATCAATGACTCTTTAGCTGCCCCTCAAATCAACACCCTCTTAGTCCAGCGGACTCCTTGCCCAACAATGTTATCAGTTCTTTTTGTGAAGCCCTGTAGAAAACAAAACTGCTTTGTGTGAATGCTTTTGAGTTCAAAGTGACAAAATTAATAAATCCATTTGATTGAGATTGAGGGGATAAAAGTCAAATATAATATATTTTAATCCGTATTTTTGGCATTGGAGTTATGTTTTGGAAGAAAAATGGGTCCTCTATGTTTTAGAGATTTTATATTCAGGTAATTTGTTTTTCAAAATGGTTATATAATTGGAATTTTGCTTGTCATATATGCAGTACTTGACTTTGTTACTATATCCACCGAGGGCTTTGGTTTGTTTACCATTAATGTAATTTGTTTTTATGCAAGTGAGTAGAAGATTAGAGTCAGCTTCTCTAGATAACACCATGGTTTCAGCACTGACCCAGTCCTAGTGGCCCTCTCATCGCCACGTGACCTCATAGCATCTATGTCCTGCATGGTGATTTGCTATGATGCATACCTAATATACAGTGAGTGTTTCATCTGCCACTGCTGTATGGAGCCCTCCTGTGTTTTAATCACCACCTTCAAAGTGCCCTCCACAACCCACGCTTTGAAGGAAACCAATCATTTCCCTTTTTGTGTGTGTGTGTGTGTGTGTGTGTTCGCTGGCAGGTCTACCAATGGTTGAGACCACAGTTAATCTATAAAGCAGCATAAGATTAGGAGGTTTTACTGAGGTCACCTCTGAGCATAATCTAAGGAGTCTCCTTGCCAAAGGACTTGTGGCCTCTTTCACACACTTAAGAGAAACTATGAATCTCTGTGTTTTTTTGCTGCTGATGTTGCTGCTGGCATGCCAGCCAGAAGAAATAGTAACGTCACAGTTTTTTGACTGGTTTAGCATATTTATTGATTCGTCTAACCCTTATTTGTGACAGACTGCATTTCTTTGTGCGATTTACAGAAATTGTCAAAATCTGAAATCTGTTTTTCCCCCCTCCAACCGAACCGTGTGGATAATGCAGTTAAAGAATTCACCAAGAATCTCGAAAGATCAAAGGGGGCAATCCAGCCATCCAGTCTTGCCTTCCTCATATTTTTTCATCACTTTCCATTGAAGTTTGTCATATTTGATATGCTGCGTGTGAGCATCTGTGATATTTTCTTTTTTTCCCCCGCCTTTCTGTGTGGAAACAGCAGACTTTGCATACCAAAAGCTGACGAAACGGTGCCGAAATCTTCACATAACTGACAAGTATCAAAATGTGCATGTCTTAATTAGTCTCGCACTTGATCACAGCAGCGACTTTACTCACAACCTTCCTCTCCTTTAACGTCCAAGTCAGGTTTGTTCACCTCAACTGGTGATGTGAGATAGTGTATTCCAATGTCCCACATATGACAATGACCATTTACAAAGGAGGTTGGGGTGGTGGAGGCAACGATGTTTGCATAAGCATATCAGCAATGTAAAGATCTTACATCTCAGTTTAAGACGTGTACATACAAGCAATGGAATTTGCTTGTGTGTACAATCGTGGTCCAGTACGCAACTTAGACATGCGAGATATGGATACTTGAAACCTCCAGTGCCCATACAATGATGATGGAGACATCTTGAGTTCAGTAGTTAAACCTAAATTCTGGATTTTTCAATGAGGGAGTAGGAACTTTTTTTGTGGGAAAAAAACACGTGGAAATACAAGTGCAACTTCAGTGCTCTTGCTTTGCCTCAACTAAAGCTATGCTTCATTATGGCAAATAGGTGCATAACCATGTAAAATGATATTGATGTTCAGTCCTGTAGAACGGTCTCCTGTTATGTATCACATCAGACAAAACTCTTCACACATGTAAAATGAAAACTTAGATAATACATTTTTTTTAGGTTTGAAAGTTTGCTAGGAATCATTTATTTAGACAATAGAATTTGGTAAAATAATAGCACGATATTGTCATATCATCTCGGTGATTCCACTTAATATCAGTAAACGATAATAGCCATCTATTGCCAAGCCCTAATAAATGTCATTCAGATTGTCTATTTGAATTTGCTTATCATATATTGAGAAACTATATAGATAGATAGATAAGAAAACCCTATGTAACAGACACAACTCTAGACCTTACAAATCATGTCATTTTGTAGAAGCTTTTATTAAAACTGATATGTACCCCTGAACACTGATTGTGTTCATGTTTTGCCATGGCTGTTGAACGACTCTCAACACAGACACAATCTCTTCTAAAAGACATTTATCACCTAACAAAACGTTGAAGTGGTTGTATCTGAAGGCTTACGGCTAACACTGTTAGCCGTTAGCTTCTCTCGGATGGTCCGACATTGGCTACCTACTCTGTTGGTATGAAACATACCCCCGCAACACACATCATCTACCTCTCTTTGCTCTCCTGTACCATCTGTCTCCTTCTTTTTCATCCTCTTTCCCTTCTCTCTTCAGATTTTAATCTTTCTTTTGTTCTGCATCTCTCTCTCTTTCTATCGCTCCCTCTTCTCCTTCCTGACGTCAATGAGAAATTGGATGGTTTTTGATTATTACGTGGCTGTCAGGCTTACTGCTATTAATTGAATTGAATCCCAGTCCATCTCCTTCACTTCTCTGTCCCTTCCCTGCCTCTGTCTCCCTCTCGCTCTTCTTTTCATCTTGTCTCACTCTCATTTTCCTTCTTGTTTGTCACATTCTTTGTTTTTTTTGTGCGCTTTCGTTTTATTCCCTTGGTCCTTCTTTGCCCGTTTCGCTTGCTTGCAATATTTCCTCTCTGTTTTATTCTCTCTCTCTCTGCACGTCGTCTCCTCCTTCTTACTCTCTCCTTTCTTTTATTTTTCTCTCTGTGTCCTTCTTGTTTCTCATTTTCCCCCTGCTTCCTTCACTCTTTTCCAACCCACGTGGCAGCTTTTTTTCCTCCTTGTCAGTCTCTTTCTCTGCAGGTTTCTTTTCATCCCCCCCCCCTCTCTCTCGCTCTCTCGTCTGCCCCCCTCCCTCATTCTCCCTTCGTGGCTCTCTCACTCCTTGAGTACTGTGATACTGTTGTCATGGTGACGCCCATCATTTTCTGGCATGAATGGAGGATACTTTATTGATGAGATGGCATGGCAAAGAGAGAAAGGGAGAAACCACTGGCAGGGAAAATCAGACTGATATGGAAATGGTCGTCCCCGCTGCTTATGATACAATACATTTCCACCCTGTAATTTGCTCAGTACTGATGAGTCAAAGAGGACGTTTCAAGTCAAAGCACGTTGAATCTTCTTGAGGGGTTTGGGATAGTCGGGGCTGTTGAAGAATATCCCCCAAAACACTATTATTCATCACTCTCAGCGTGAGAAGTCAGAAGGGAGATTCCCCTTATTGGGAGGCTACGAGCTAGCTTCAGCAGTGCCACTATTTGCCCATGTTTAATGATTTGTACTGTGCAAACGTGGCAGCGTAATAAAATGTGTTTTTTAAATCTGCGAACATGAGGGTTGGTGTTTTCTGGGGTTGGATGGACATCGTTATTAGCTTGTCATGGTGTTTGCACACATTGCAGACTGGCATCACCGTCTAAAGCAGAAGGCGAGCTTGTTAGACACTTCTGATGTAGACATCACATTGAGAGGCTTGGCACAGCAGATTTCTATTGAACAGTTTAGGCATTTGGCTGACACCATTAGGCTAGATAAAGAAATCAGAGCCAGTTTATTTGAAAATGCATACATGTTTTAGATTTAAACATGAGACTTGTGGTAATGAACACGTAACCATACATTTTAGGGTAGTTACAGTGGAGGGATGACATGCATTGCTAGTGCTTTTAAGGCCCACACAGAAAAGGAGTTCAACAGTAGCGGAAGGTTAGACTGTGATATCTTATCATTCTGGGTTTGAGGTGGATGTCAGCTAACTTGTGTTTGACCTCTGACCTTTTTTCCACAGTCCACCTGCTGTCTGAGACGATCCAGGGGGTGACAGCTACTGCCACCGGGATCCAGTACCAGCAGTCCTGGCTCTGCATCCTGTAAGCCACAGTGTGTGTGTGTGTTTGTGTGTGTGCGTGCGCATCTGTGTGGTTTAAAGTTCAAACAATTAATTAATCAATTGTTCAAGTAGCTGATCAACAAAAAAAAAATGAATCAACACATTTGTTAACTGATTATTTGTATTTATTTATCAAGCAAAAATACATTAGTCGAAGCTTTACCTACTGATAGTGAAAATGTTTTAGTTGCCGGACTATAGTTTACGTACTGTATGTTGCAGAGCTCACACTTAAAATAAAGGCAAGGAAAATAACCACAATAAATAATGCATGAAATGAGAAAGTATTAATCAAATCATTAAAGTATTAATGAAAAGCATCATCACTAAAACATGTACAACTAAAATGATATATTGTCCCTGTCCTGTGAAAACCATGTAAAACAGCCCTATTTGTGATTTAAAAAAAAAAAAAAAAAAAAAATTTCAGATCCTCCACTGGGTTTTGGAGACTGTCCTCCCAAGACGAACGTTAGTATCAGTCATTTCACCAGGAGCTCCAAAACGAAATATGTTTATGTTCAAGTGACAAAGCCTTCTAGCGGCCGTTGTAATTATGACAGGAGCGAAGGAGGAAGTCGGTATTGTTATATAGCGAGGAGGTCAAGGTGGATGGATGGGCCACTAAAGCAATTGGGCTTTAACAAGGCAGACTATTTTCCAGTTCCTACCAAAAGTCAACATTGGGTTGTTTTTTTTAACTATGGCTGCACAATTAATCGAAATATTATGGAAGCCTAACCAAGTCGGTTTTGTGCCTAAACCTAACCAAACCTTGACCATAGCGTTATCACATCATGAAACTGATTTATATTTCTACACTTAATCCTGCAGGTTACCTGAAAAACTCAGTTTTTCAAAATGTAATATTTAAATCTTGTATAAAATGCACTTCAAATCCAACTGATATTGCCATGTGCATTCCCATGTATGTGGATGTGTGAGTGTGTGATTGTGAGCAAGTGAACACACGCTCACCCAGCACATTTGAAAACTGTCTACCTGTTGCTGCAGAGACAGGGGTTATGGAAATGAAGGCCGCTGCCGGTGGGGTGAGGCGTTGACATTTATAAAAACCTCCTCTTTCTCCCTCTCTGCTCCAGCTGCAACGTGAAGCATCTCCAGAGGCGTCACGTGTGCATCTCCCGCCTGGAGAGGCCGCAAAACTGGGGGGAGAACTGCTGCGAGGTCCGCTATGTCATCCTGATACTAGCCCCACTTAAAATGGTAACTGCCGCCCGGAGGGAGGAAATAATACGTGGGATTTTTGTGACTTTGGTGGATAAATGCGCCATTTGTAGACCCACTTGTTTGTTAACATTTCATTCATTCATTTGTTTTCTTCTCATTTTCATCATCATTTATTGTATTTGTGCTTGCTTGTAGCTGACTGTTAAGTTACTACTGTCCTCATCTACAGAAGTACTTCTCCTTATTAATTTATTAATTTCTTCAGTTTTTCATTGATAATGTGCTCTAACGATATTTTTACATTGCCAGTCATTTTGCTTTTTTTATCACTCATCTTTGCCTAAAAATAAGTCATGTAAGGGGTGTTGGCTGCAGGTGTATGGATTAGTAAAATCCAACTCACCATATGATCAGTGTAATTATCTCGCCGCTATAGCAGCGATGATTGATTTGAAAACCACCTCTGCCCTCTGTAAAAAGTAAGCCGGTGGAAGGCTTTAAAGGACATGTGCTGACGTAACACCTTAACTCGTTTCTATGGGTAATGTCATTTACTACCAATTATTCTTGCATTTTATATTTTAATTCACTAAAATGTTACTGATATAGCTGCTATGCTGCCAAATGTCTGTTGAACTGAATTCAATCCAAGAGCCTCTCTGTATCTTGCGTGGGCACTAGTGTCCTGCTGGCTGAACCTTTCGGGTCACCATTGTGCGCAGGATTGCTGTTTTCTTCAGCTCTGAAGAGCGTGCTGTAGCCGATGGAGAGTGCCACATGTCCTGTAATACCCTTTCCTCCCATCAAAACATGAACTCTTTGTACTTCACATCCAACCACTCAACCCTCCTGTTTCCCACTGCTTCATGATGAGCTTTCAACACACACACACACACACACATCACCCTGATTGTTGCCCCACTCCCGGTGGAAACCCACTCTAATCCTCGTCCCCCTTTCTCCTGAAAAAAAGGGTATTTCTTCAGGCTGGCCCTACTTTTAGCATGGTTTCCCCCCTATGCACACCACGTTCACCAACCGACCATCAAACTGTGGAACCACCAGGGGGGTTGGAGTGACCCTGGCAATCAGCGATGCCTCAGCTAGCTGCATCATGTTTTCTGTTTGTTTGTTTGTTTGGTTTCTACCTCCTTTTTTTTCTCATGATCCCTCCATTTTGTTTTTGTTTGTGCCTCTCCGCAATGCTTCCAACGCCCTCCTTGCCAGTCTCCCAGGCAGCAATCACAACCACTAATGGCATTCTCAAGAGACATTAATCCAAGCTCCAAGTAAACATAAAGCACTATTATGTCTCAATTATCCTTGATGGTGACTGCTTCTGCAAGAAAAAAGCTTTGAAGGAGCATGATGATAATGATAATAGAAATTCCTTTGGTTGGCAAATGTATGTAATCTTGCATGTGTAAGGGTGGACCATTTCCATCACCCACCACTTAGAGAGCTTAAAAACATGTGTGGCTTTTTTTTCTTCCCCCTTTTCTTTACCCAGCGTGAATGGGCTGAACAGACATGACCTTTCTTCAAAAATGCTCTGTTTCTCATTCACTCAGTTAAATACATACCTGAAAGCACCTATCAACACATTCTTGTTCTGATGCCCTCAAAGAAACTCCTCTAGCTCGTTTGCTGGTTAGAAAAGCTGCCCTCAGTCTTTGATGTTAGTGGAACATTGCTACTCACTTTCTACACCCACATGTTCCCAGTCAGCCCGCTTAATCAAACTAGTGACCTTCAAAACTTAAGTAAATGCCACAATGAAAGTTTATCTTTTAAGTATGAAATACTCACTCCGCGTAAGCTTGAAAGGTGGCTCTGAAATATGTGTAGCTTCCTCCTTTTATGGAGCATGACAGCTGTAGTTAACTTGGATTCACAGCAGTTACAATGGATTCCAGTGGAGACCCAAGGTCACAGGAAAACATTTCCAGACAGCTTCTGCAGCATAATCCACTTCTCCAACATTAATCTCTAAGTTCAGTATGTTCCAAACGCATATTTTCAACACGACATAGCTAAATGCGCTAGTTCTGTGTCTCGCGATCACCTCCTCATAACTCTAAAACGCCAAAGAATTGCCGATTGTTGAACGTACAGGTGAACGGCAGAGAACTGGTTTTTGCCCTCAGGAGTAGTTGGAGAAGTTTCTATTGATGCTGGGATACTTTTTAACCTTACAAACGGTGTGTTTACAGATATTGGATGGATTGCCATGACATTTAGTACACAACCCCCCCACCATCGGCAATGTAAAAATTTTAATTTGCCCACATCAGCAAGTTAGCATTTACCTCAATGCACACGTCTCACAGAGCTGCTAGCATGGCTGTAAACGAGTCATGTCATCAACTCTGGGTCCATATCCAAGCTGACTATAGCTGCCTTCCTCTGCGACAGTCAAACTGGTTAGAGCAAACTGTTCAGAGCACAGAAAGGTTTGATACTCATGAGTGAGATTTTTGATGGCTTATTCCTTTTAGGGCTGAAAGCTATAGTCTGACTGAAGGTAGGGTACCCTGTGCCTTCACGTAGAAAGAGAGTCTTCAGATTAATCCAGATCCATTCTCAGTTCTAGTTGGAAATTGAGTTAATACTGTGAAAAAGCTTAAAGGCTTTAGTTATTTTGTTTGCTGCTGGTGTACGCACTGAGCTATGTTGGTATCATCACCACCTGGCCGACAAGGCTTCCCTGGGTCCTGGCACTACCCTGTCTCAGAGCCTGCCAGGACATTATTACCATCGCGCTTTGTTTTGTGACACCATTGTTTGACTCGTGGGATTATTGACAAAAGCCCCCAAAACACCCAGCTCCTAACCTGCCACCTACCTAACCCACCTTTTTGAAGTAGTAATATTTACCGGCCCTTACTATCATAACCAGGTTTATATCTCTAGTACTGTATTTGACAGGAAAACATAAGGTTTTAGTGCATTTTGTAAAAGATTTTTGCAAATCAGAAACATAATACGTTTTCTTTGATTTGAATTGAGAGGCAAATTAATACATAAATTGACTTTTGGTAATCCAGTGAAAAATACCTGACAATCAAAAATTGTGATCATTTTACACTTAAGTTTTTAATTTAGAATATTTTTAGATTTAAAGCATTTTCTTAAATTAAATGTTAGATTGAAGCTGCAGTAATCAACATTTCTATGTTGAAATGACATGTAATGGGAAAGAGGTCAATCGTAGTGACAAACCCCCAGAGAATTATTACCTGACTCTGCAGTTCCCCTCAGCTCTACACAGCGTTGCTGCATCTTTCAGCTCATTGTTTTGGGTTTTTGACCCATAACTTTAATGTTTTGATTCACTCTCACCTCTGTCATCAACGCCACAGTAGGCAGCTGTTTTCTCAGATAAAGCTCTGAAAACACACTGTATGCTACTTGGTCCAGCACAAAACAATAACAAAGTTGGCGGTTCTCTGGTCAAGAAAGTGGGGCATTCAGCAGCTGAACAGCACGATATGTCCCTCAGGAGTTGGTGACAAGGGGATCATATCTCAAAATTGTGTTTACGGCTTTTTACCACTGGTTTAACACAGGTTTAACAAAACAAGTAATTGATTTGTTCATTATTTTAATGCACAACCACTTCCACATGCTCTTCCACAGAAAAGCACCAAGACAGCGATGGAGCTGGGCAGGACGTTCGCCACCCTCTTCTCGGACATCTCCTTCAGGCAGAAGCTACTGGAGACGAAGACACAGGAAGAGTTTAAAGAGGCGCTGGTTTTCCAGAGGCACCAGCTGACAGCAACCAACCAGCAGCCCACCGCTCTGGGGAAGGAGGAAACAGATCCCCGCAGTCACAAACCCCTCAAGGTGGGCAGAAGCATTTGTGTGTGAATGTATGTGTAAGCAGCAAATCCAGTGTGTACAATCAGTGTTAGGCGATTAGGCACATTTCCACACATTCTGATGCAGCATGTTTTTATGTGATGGCATTATAAGTTATTCCTAATGCCCTGAGAAAAGGCCTGTGATTGGTTAGCACTGAGGTATTGAGGTATTTTCTAAGTTCTTCTCATCCTATCGTACTCCCTCACCTTTCACTTACTTTTCGTCATCTAATTTCTTTACAAGACTCTGTAGAGAAATGAAACTATGCGCATTAATTTACACATTTTAACAATTTTGTTGTATTCTCTTCCATTTCCTTCTCCCCTACTAACCCTCCTCCTCCTCGCTTGGCTGCCTTGACTGTTACATCTTTTCTCTCCACCTAATCAATCAGCATCAACTCCTGTCAGGCCTCCTCAGTGGGTAAATGACCTTACATCTCTCACAGTCCTGTCAGAGCTCCCCACCTCTTAGCTACACGTGCATGTACACCCACACACACACACTCACCTCCAGAGGGGCTCTGCTCAATGCCACGGACCAACATCTCCTCCTAATGTTGCGGTTGACAGGCGAGGGCTCCCAGACATTTCCCCTTGTTTTTGTTTTTTTTGGGGGGGGGGGGTTGTTTTTTTTATAGTGGAGGATTTTGTTAGGTGTTCATCTCAGGGCTTGAAAGGCTCAGTGCCACTCCGTGAAAGAGGGCTATATGGAGAAAGAAAGGGGTAAAGAAGGGATGGTAGAGGGCTGGAGAGCACAGGTGTAATCAAGAGGAAACAGAAAATGATGAAATGAGAGAGAGAGAGAGAGAAAAGAACAGAAAAACATAGACCACCTGCCTTCTCCACATCCGAAATTGACCCACATGCCAAAAAATACACTCCACACACACAGAATACACACACGGACTAAATGATTCCATGATGTATGGGGATTTAATGGATGAACCATGTGTGGCTTCATAAAACTAGCCAGGGCACTCAGAGAGACACAAAGAAATGTTGATGCTGTTTGTTTTCAGGTTGTTTAGGTTGAGGTAAATTACTTTGTTCTGCCAAAAACCGTCAAAACTTTTTTAGATGACAAATGAGGCGTGAATTTTCCCAAGGGCTTTTCTTACTCACCCTCCCCCGTCACCCGTTCCATTTTATTATGTAATGCTATGTTCAACAAGAAAATGAAACATTGGGTAATTGGATAATTTACTTAATAAGCTCAGTCAGGTTGGCACATTTACTTACTATCTTCTCTAACCTGAAAATTCATCTTTTTAAGAAGAGCTTCATGTCTCTTTTTGAAACACGTGGCTCTGTCCCTACTGTCCTCCTCTTGACTTCTCTAAAAACACACTAAATCTTCTAAATCTTCCCTCACTGTTGCTGTCATCTCTCTGTCATTCTTGATCATTCACAGGGATCTTTATTAATGTACATCTGAATGTAGTCCTGCTGATCTGCTTACTCTGTTTTGGATTACGCAATTGAAGCTTTTCTAGGACTATGTTGTTAAATTTGATGATTCAAATCAGCTTTTCAGAGAGCGCCCTGTGGAATCACCAGTGTCTTAGCTGAATCATCCAATGGGCAATTTTTTTAGCTAAATGTGTCATTGTCCACAGCATAGTGCGGGATGAAAGAAAATGTACGAGTTGGATACAGCCTTAGGCTTTTGGTGCTGTTGCATTTGGAGGTCACAGTGGATAAGACAAGCTAAATTAGATGCCTAATAGCAAAATGCAAACTCTTAAAAAAAAAAAAAAAAAGATGATACATCAATATGGAAATACCTCGTGTGTGTATAGTTTTAGATGAGAAGCACCTCATGGAACTGGCTTGTAATTCACTCACAAACTCATTCATGTTGAGTTGGTTGCAGTTTATTGCAGTCACTGTCAAACTAGTTCTGCAAATACCAACCTGTGCCACCTATAGGCAAGGAAACTAATATTAGAATTAGCAGTTTGGATCTGCATATGAAGACGTTTGATAATGTATATTTCTCACTTCTTCACCTGTTTTCTAAAATAGAATTTTTAATAGAAATTAATCATGATATATAAATAATATAACAATTTTATTTTTATTTAACCAGGATAAGACATTGAGATTAAAAATCTCTTTTGCAAGGGTGTCCCGGTCAAGACAGCAGCATAGTCAGAAGATTACATAATTCCACAGTTCAACAAGCAAACCAACCCTACTTTAATCAATAAATAAATAAGATGGTTATAATAAAACAACAACAAGTTAAAGAATCTGCTACAATGTTAGTTAAGATCGTTTTAAAATTGTTTAAAGAAACCAAGTCTTTCAGTTTTAAATCTTTCTGCAGTTCATTCCAAGAATGTGGTGCTGCAAAAGCGTTTTTCCCCAGTTCAGTGCGAACTTCAGGCACGGAGAGTAAACGCAGGTCCTGTGAGTGCAGGCTGTAGCTGCTTGTGCTCCTTCACTCTGTGAACTCCTGCAGATAAGGGGGGAGCAGCCCCCAATACTTGTATTGATTTTATAAATGAAAACAGACCAATGTTTCAGTCTTCTGAAAGACAACGCTGTCCAACCGACACGAGAATGTAGAACACAGTGATGAGTGAGGGATTTGCAGCTTGTAACGCACCGTGATAGACTGTGTCCAAAGCATGTCGAGTTTCGGCAGAAGCATTCATGTAAATTACATCGCCATAATCAACCACAGACATAAAAGTAGCAGCAACAAGTCTCTTCCTGGCCTCAAAGGACAAACCAGATATAATTCTAAAATAAAAACCTAATTTAAGTTTGAGTCTTTGAACCAGTTTCTGGATGTGGGGTTTAAAAGAAGGACAATCATCAATTTAAATTCCCAAATATTTGTACTGCTGTACCAATTCAATGCGATGTCCTTGGGCTGAGATAACAGGTGACAGGTTCTGAGTATTATACTTGGTTTTAGAGAACAGCATGCACTTGGTATTTTCAGAGTTTAAAACAAGTTTTAGATTATAAAAAATATTTAGAATTTAATTAAAGCATTTGGATTGGAGTTGGAGCTGAGAAATTGTATCGTCCGCATAAAAATGTAGATTAAAATATAATCAGCAAATAAATTATGATGTATTATTATAAATTAAGATAAGGCTTTGATAGTTTATATCCCGGGGGTAAATTCACAAGCTACACAGCAGTATATAAAGTGATTCAAATTAGCTCCACCATTACCAGTTGCAACATTAATGTGTTGAACACATGAATGCATAAATAATTGTAATCCAATAATATAATATAAATTATTCTGAAATGGGCCATTATGCGTAATGAGTACTTTGGGCTGAAGGTGATGCCACCTACAGTTTTCTGGTTAAAAAATATTGAATCTATATTATTATTTACCGTTATTGTTGTCCTAAAAATATGTTAGATTTAAACATCAGACAAAAGCAAGGTTTTATTTGTTTTTTAATCCATTGTGTTCCCACCCACTTACATTTAGCAGACGATTTTATCCAAAGCGACTTACATAGGAGAACATTCACAAATCGAAGGCGCAGCTTCGGGAGCATTTTGGGGTTCAGTATCTTGCTCAAGAATGCTTTGACGTGTGGCTGGGATCGAACTGCCGACCTTCCGATTGGCAGGCGACTGCTCTGCCACAGCCACTTCTGAAACCAAACCTTTGCCATTGGTGATTATCATTGTAGAGTTGTTACCGTGTACAGTACAATTCAGCTTGTGCCTGGAAAACTAAACGCTTATGAAGATTTCTTAAACTAATGTATAATGTATTGCTCTTTCTAAACAACAACATACAGTATGGGTAAATAATTTCAATAACATTCAAGTTAACCATTCAACGCCAAAGACAGAATTTATGCAGCAGCTGTTTCTTCCTTTGCCTGTAGATGGCGCACACTGGGACATCTAGATTAGAGGCTGATTCCTGTGGGTTTCCTGCAGGATGGGAGTCAATTTCGCTGTTCGTCACGCGACTGAGACAGGACAGGAAGAACGTGAGCCGTCGGGACTGGGAATCATACGCTCGTTTTTATATATAAATATGCAGTTCTAATATGAAAAAACGCTCTTTTTATTGGGAACGGGATGGGACGGGAGTCATTCTTCAGGGATTGGGAAGGGACAGGAGTGAAAATCCACTCCCGTGTCACACTCCAGTCTACTTCTGCAAGCTGCTGCTACCGGACTGTGGGTCCTTGTTGAAAATCTAACCTTTACCCTTCTGTCCACAGTGTAAAGATTTCTTCAAAGCCGGCCGGGGAATTTATGAGGACTTCTGCCGCAGGCTGCCTTTCTACCCCTCTGACTTCACAGATGGTAGGCTGGACCTAGACTTGTAGACTTGTAGTGAAAGTGAATCATCTTCGTGATTATGCCACACCGGGGTGTCTCATGCAGCTCCTCATTTGTCTGTCACCTTTTGCCTCAGATTCATCTGTGCTGCGTCTGTGTCACATCTAGGGTTGTCTCCTGCTAAAATGACTGATAACGGTCTTACTGCTCCCATATGTTCAAAATAAATACTGAATGTCTAGTTGCTGTAACTGCCAGAGCTTCTTGGGAATTTTAGGAAATCATTCATAGTGTTTTTGTTTTCAAAAGATTGAAACAACTTCATTAAACCAGATGAATAGACTCGGTTAACCTTAACTGTAAAAAAGAAACAGAAAAAGGATTGAATAATGTAGAGCAGCGTAAAGTACATTTAAAGAGAACAGAGTTTTCTTGCTGGCTTCTCCTCAGCTGCTCTCTTTCAGTCCTTTCTCATTTCATAATACCCAAACACATTCATTGGGCTGTAACAAAATCAAGATATTTCTGTCTTGTGAGTGTCATCAGATAACGGTCATCTGATGAAGGTCACAGGACCAAAATCATTGTGATCACATTAGAGGCCAATTAAAGTGTTTTATTCCAAAATGAGTTATCCATCATCTGGATAAAAGCAATAACTGCTCTTACATAATGATGGATGGCACAAAACCTAAACAAATTACTCATATTTTAAAGGACAGTAGAATAGTTGTACTGGATGTTCCATATTGTAGAGGCACTGAATGATGAACTCTGTTAATGTTTTTGTCGTTTTGAAATTAAAGTGTTGAACCTCCTCCGCTCCATTATGAGGTGAATATGACTCATGTGTTTGTGTTTGTCTCACCTCAGGTATAGTTGGCAGTAATAAAACCCTGCTGAAGTACATGACCACAGCCATCTTCCTCTACATTGCCATCCTCCTCCCTGCCATCGCTTTCGGCTCCCTCAATGACGAGAGCACACGTGGCGAGATAGGTATGAGCACTTGAATGTAGACACGTGCACACTTTTCTCAGAGGCTGTAAATTTCCTGTTAATTATCTCCACACATGTATCCGCACATTAGGAGTTTGACCTATTATTTTACCAGAGATTCAGAAAAGAGCACCAGTGTACTTGGCTGTGTACATAGTGTTGTAGAGGGGATAAACTACTAATCGCATACCGCAAGAGTAATATCATTATTTATCTTTCCTTCAAAAGTATTTTACAAGGAATTCAAGGATATGACATTATTTATCAAGAACAAAGTTGAAATTAGACTTGTGGTTTCCTCAAGAACAGACCTACTGTAGATGTTGTTTTCTTTTGAGCACTAGGCTGTCAGACACGCAACTCTAACATATATAAGGTTTCTAATTTGTGCATATGTTAGCATATGATTGCCTACCTACACATCCAACAGACACAGAGCAACATTACTACCTGATGAATGTAAGTCCAAGATTCACATTCCTTTTTAGCTCTGGTTTGGTCTCCACCAACTGCTGAGAACAAAATCTGTCTCTTCAGCCTCAAGATGTCCCACTGTTTTAAAAATCTCGAGCATTGAAGACAACATGGCACTTTAACCTTAACTGTGCAGCTCTTCAAATCACAACAGTGTAAGGTTTATTGGAAACATAGAAAAATATCAAATTCAACTGCTTATGAATTATCTGCTGCCAGAAACATGGTTGAGAGTGCAGAGACTGCTAGCAGGAAAGCTAGAAAAGATTATATTATACTGCACTTTTCTAAACAGAATGTACAAAATGCTTTTACAGGAAGAAGAAAGAGGAAAGAAAGAAACATAATAGACAGAGGAGGCAATAGAACAAGGAGAAAATAAGTTTTTATAATCCACAAAATAAAAGCTTTAAAAGCAAGAAAAAGCCAAAGAAAATAAATGGGTGTTAAGATGTCCACTGATTTGGCTTTTCAGAGATTGGCGGAAAGATGTCCCAGAGTCGAGGGGCATCAACAGCAAAAGCATAAACTTTCAGTTTTCAGCCTTGACCTTGGAACAGCCCCTGCCCTAAAGACCAAAGATTCCTCCAAACTGTTCAAACCATACAGGAAATTTGCCATAAAACTAAAAGTGGCTAAAACGCTCCATAGAGCTTCAGATTTTGGTGTTAAAATCTCAGTGGGTCCGTTTAACTGAATGCTTTACGTAGTCGTGTCATTTGTGGCGCTTTTAAATGGGTGTTAAAGAGAAGTGTTTAGCATCATATTAACATGTTTGAAAAGTCCATTGTAAGTTGACTTCTTCTCAGCTCTACGGAAGAATGTAGCAGACATTTGTGCACATTAATTAGTACACATCAGTACTTCCTCCTGTGTGTGTCCTCTCTCTCCAGATGTTCGGAAGACCATCATCGGCCAAAGCATTGGCGGGGTCATCTACTCATTGTTTGCCGGCTCTCCTTTAGTCATCCCTCTAACCACAGCTCCCCTCGCCATCTTCATCAGCGGTAGGCTTCCTGTCTTTCATTCAGCTCAGCTCAGCCAAAATACACTTATCTTTTCACAGCTTCTGCCGACGGCCGATTAGAAAAGAAGGCTGGGGGTGGGTGGAGTGCTAAGAAGATTACGTCAAAAATCAAGAGAAGGAGGCATCCAACCATGTAGAACAGGAGCTAGAAACTCTTGCGTCCTCATCTGCTCTCTCTTTTACCAGCAAACAGCCCAGTTGGAGTAATCTAGCTGTGTGTTCACACATATGCCCTAAATAAGTGTTCCTGGTGCATTCGAGCAAAAAGCACATATTTCGAAAAACGTATGTTTTTCAGGAATGAAAAAAATAACTTCGTTTTTCTCAGTGAAGTTATGTAATGGTTGGTTTCAGGGGAAACTCGCTCATCGCATACACAACCATGTAAACTTTATATTAAGTTCAGAGAGACAACAGAACATAAACTGTTAGATGTTTTTGTTTTTTTACCCAACAGCAGTGTTTTGTTGGTTGGAATTTAAACAATCTTGACGGCTGGAAGCTGCAAAATCGGGCAGTGATGAGGAAAAACAACGACCCCGATGCCAAGATGTAGTTTTATTACCAAAGCTGTTTGTTGGATTTGTGGTGTGCTGATCTTTGAAGTAAATGGGTTAGGATTGTGCTAAGCATATACTCATGGGGATAATTATACTGCATTTTCAGCAGCCTGTCTGAGCAGAACAATGGCTTGTTTGTAAAGTTGTAACTCATCTGCGCACAAATCTGCTCAAGATTACAACTAAATTGTTATGGTTTTAACAAACCGATTACAATTCTTTTGTCCTTTTATGTTTGAATGAAATACGTTAGTTTTTACCTTTCTTTGTGCGTGTGTAAAATCAACGTCTGCCATAGCTGCTGTAGAAATCTGTAATAAAGTTCTTCCTCAGTTTTTCACTAATAGCAGTAGCAAAGCTGGTGTTTTCTGCATCTGGTACAAAAAGATGATCACTGCTGTTCCTTATTAACCTAATTTGTTTTTTATTTTATAGATTAAATCAACATCGATCAGTCTCCAGTTGGCTCACTGCTTGTTTGTTTGTCATATACAATTGCTCAGGCACAACTGATTGAACTCGGATGAAACGTGAAAAAATAAGGCATTTCTTCATATTGTTTCTGTGCACATTGCAACCAAGGTGATGTTAGGGGACGACATGTATACTGCTGCCTCATTGGCATAAGCAAAAGAAGCAAAGATCATTCAATCAGCAAGAGTGAAACTCAAACTGTCCTGAGGTTTTTGCAGCACACTGGAAATAAGGACAAGTAAAGTCTCAGATGTTTTATGATCTGTGTACATTTTTCTGTGTATGTTTGTGTACATGTGCGACCTTGCAGTGATCCGAGGAATCTGTGACGACTACAACCTGGACTTCCCAGCTTTCTACGCCTGCATCGGTTTGTGGAACTGCCTCTTCCTCATCCTGGGAGGAATCTTCAATGTCAGCCTGCTCATGAAGCTCTTCAAAAGGTATTTTTCATACACGCTCTTTAATTATTTTCATTTCAGTAAAATCCAATTTATTGAAGCAATTCTTGCATTTTCTTTTTATCTCTTAGTGTGCTTCCTTCTCCGTCAAACAGATAAATGTTTTAAATTGGGTGGTTACGCGGCGCCAGTGACTGCAGCAAAATCACTGGCACTGAACAGAAACGTCTGTCTCTTTTGTACAAAAAACAGTTCTTAAAGAAAGCAGAGTCCATTCTGTGTGACAGCTCCCCTCCCTGTTCCCACACATCCACAGTTTTACATCTTTCCTTCTGGTTCCCTTTTTAGCCAAAACCAACATGTATTAAGTACTTTCTGCCCTGTCTACTAAAAGGTGTAAAAAAACAACAAAAAAGGTAACAGGAACAGTTTTACAGGTTCTAGATTCTATTTTATTATCTTTTCATTAGGACCCGAGCAGCGACCGCTGCAAGGACGCCATTGAAATGCAAGGAATTCTTTCTTTCTTTTTTCTTCCAATTAAAGCGCATTTTTGGCAGCCTAAATATTCTCAAACTCTATGGAGGACTGAAAGTGCCAGAATGAAATAAATAAATACACCATTAAATAATTACTTAAATGTGTCATTAAATAATTAAAATACCAATTATTTCAATATTTACATTTACATTTCATGAATCACATTTACATTTCACGATTTACATTTACATTTCATGATTTAATGATTTACATTTACATTTCATGATTTACATTTACATTTCATGGTCCTGTGTTGCAGTGCTTCATGAATTGTCAAACTGTCAAACTCCCCCATCAAAGTCAGTGGGTGGGGCTAACGCTAATCTAGTCTGATCCATTGCTTTGGTCTGAAGTCTCCTTCCTTTGGGCTGTTCCCTTTCAGGGGTCGCCACAGCTAATCATGCGCCTCCATCTAACGCTGTCCTCTGCGTCCTCTTCACTCACACCAATTAACTTCATGTCCTCTCTGACTACATCAATAAATCTCCTCTTTGGTCTTCCTCTAGCCCTTCTGCCTGGCAGCTCCAACCTCAGCATCCTTCTACCAATATATTCACAGCCTCTCCTCTGAACATGTCCAAACCACCTCAATCTGGCCTCTCTGGCTTTATCTCCAAAACATCTAACATGAGCTGTCCCTCTGATGTACTCGTTCCTGATCCTGTCCATCCTCATCGATAACAGCACCAGTTGCCTGGCAGCCTCACTGGGAAGTGCCACTACTAGCTAACGCTTAAGCGGCAGGGTTCTGCTGCGACTGAGCCGCCGGAGCTGGAGGAGTTTTGCTCAGAGCTTAAATTAGCTGCTTCTCGCAGCAGCTCCGGGCAACTTTTAGCCATTTTGTCCTGGTGTTCTCAACGTTAGGGGTTAGCAGGTTCGACTTGGCGGTAAAGTTTAGATTAATAGTTATCTAAACCAACATTAGAGGCAAAGAGCGCCACCCAGTGTATTGGAAGTAGCTCTGCATCGATCCATTATCTGGAATTGATTTGTCTTGACTTGATGCGCAGGGTAACCAATCAGGTGTCAGGATCCGCCTACCAACTTTGATGGGCGAGTTTGACAGTTTGACAATTCATGAAGCACTGCAACACAGGACCATGAAATGTAAATGTAAATCATGAAATGTAAATCATGAAATGTAAATGTAAATCGTGAAATGTAAATGTAAATCATGAAATGGAAATGGAAATCGTGAAATGGAAATGTAAATCATGAAATGTAAATGTAAATATTGAAATAACTGGTATTTTAATTATTTAATGACACATTTAAGTAATTATTTAATGGTGTATTTATTTATTTCATTCTGGCACTTTTAGTCCTCCATAAAACTCTGCACACATGTGAGAAATGGTGAAAATGTACGTGTCATAGCGCCACCTACAAAGTTACAAAAGATTTGCCCCCGCGCCACGTTTCTCCTAAATGCGTGAAAATCTTGTGGGACATGTATCATACCAAGACGCACAAAAAAGCTTCAAGGACCCCTACACTAAACTCAATAGGAAGTCAGTCACCATTTACAGGGTTCGTACTTTAACTAACTTCGTAGAGAATTAATCTGATCTATAGTTTTGCTATCTGAGTTTTCGCAGAAGGGCGTGTCCATGGCGTTAAAAATTGATGATTCGCCATGAAACAGGAAGTTGTTGCACACACTGTAACTTCAGTGTGCATGCTCAGATCTGCACCAGATTTTACATGTTGGAAAACAGTCCCGCCCTGAGCACCTCCATATGTCAATGTTCACTCGAAGTCATAGTGCCACCTACTGGCTACAGGAAATGTCAAGTTTCACACTGTGATTTAATTCTTCTGGCCAGGTTGGCCACACCCACCTCAAAACTGTCTCAGAAGAGCCATAAGACATTGATGATGCTAGATTGTGAAGCTCGTGCCTTTTCGTCCGCAGCATGGCATCGAATGCTAATGTTTCGCCAGGAAGTTGTTGTAATTTGAGTATACATTGTCCAATCTGCCCCAAATTTCACAGGTTTACATTTACATACATTTACATTTAGTCATTTAGCAGACGCTTTTATCCAAAGCGACTTACATTTGAGGAAGTCAATGGAAGCAATATAACAACACAAGGTAACAAAAAGCATAAGTGCATCAAAAAACGAGTCTGGTTAAAGCCCAGCACAGTATACAAAGCTAAGGATAGGAAGGGTTTCTTTTTTTTATTTTTTTTTTTATAGCAGAGGTAGAAAGGAAGAAGAGTTAGTGATTGTCAGTCAGGTGTTGACGGAAGACATGCGTTTTCAAGTGCTTTTTAAAGGTGGCTACAGAATCTGCTGATCTTGTAGAGGCCGGCAAATCATTCCACCAATGTGGAACGGATCCAGAGAAGGTGCGCGAGAGTGATTTTATTCCTTTTTGGCATGGTACCACCAGGCGTCGTTCTTTTGCA
>CM022480.1:5287517-5302457 GCA_011952105.1 Coreoperca whiteheadi
TGCACGCCCAGGAACTTGGTGATTAGCTGTTGTGTTTCTGTGCTGTTAACGAGGGCAAACGTGACTGAAGGAAAAAATTGTTCAATAATACTTTCAATTGAAGCACAGCGTTTCTTTGGTATGGTCACAGATTCACAACATTGCATGAAATATGAAAAATTAGGGAAAGTAGTTGTAAAAAAGTGGTTAGTTGCAGGTCAGCTGTCTATTTGTGTATATTTATACTTGGGTTTTGGACTCTGGTCCAAACCTGCTGAAGGGCTCAAACTTATAGTCTGTTTACTTCCAAGACAGGCTGTCTAACTGCAAGGCCTCCCTTATTTGGAGCCTTTATTGTCTTTTTATGTTCCTTAATCAAGGCACAGGCCAGAACACATTGGATCTTTTCAGTTTTTACCCTCTATTGTTTAGCATCATTTTGAATCTCCATTCATTGTTGCCAAGCCAGCAGCTGTTCTCCAGGGGTCGACACAGAAACACAGAGACGAGGGCCAAACCCTCAAGTGAATTTAAATTTAAGTGCCTGGCCAATTTTCTGTTCCTTTACCTCCAGAGACAATAAGTCATAAGATAATAGACCCATTATGGTATTGTCATGTCTTCCTAAATGTAACCAACTGCACTTAATTCAGCAGCATTTGAGCGGATACAGTCCTAAATGAGAGGTCCAGTATTTGAAAAAAGCCCAGCCACTCTTAGAAAACGATTGTTGGTGTGAAAACGTGAGTCATCACAACAGTCTAAGAGACAGTTATGTTTGTGAAGATGGAATCTGTTGAGTTTTGGAAGTACCGATTCTGAATTTTAGGCAACATTTCTTTCCAACATTGTATTCCTATCAACATTTAAAGTCGACAAAACAAACTGATGTTTATAACTTAGCTATTATAGAGATGTAATCAAGTAGGTCATGTCCAAAGCTACTATTATCTAATGCCATAAGATCAAGTTCATTAGCGTAAAGTTTCACTGAATTAAACTCATAGTTGTGATTAGGGCTACAGCTAAGGATTGTTTTCATTATCAATTAATCTGCAGATTGTTCTCACAATTAAACAATGTGTTGTTTTGTCCATAAAATGTCAGAAAATAGGAGGAAATGCCCATCACAATTTCCCAGAGCCAAAGTGACCTCCTCATGTTGGAAAATGATTCATGGATTATCAAAATAGTTCCTTTTTATTTTCTGTCCAACAAGTAATTGATTAATTGACTAATTATTTCATATTTAGTTGTAATTTTTTCTCTTCTTTGAACAGTTCCTGTCTTTAAAGTTCATGACCGGCCCATCTTCAACTTGGCTCCATTTGCGCGGCTGTCAGCCATGAACGTTGTCAGCGCCATGGGCCTCGGCTTCCTCCTGGCCCTCCTCATCTTCATCGACCAGAACATTGTTGTCTCGCTGACCAATGCACCAGAGAACAGGTAGAAGCGAAGATGAGTTCACATACAGAGTTGTACAAGGTGCAAGACTTCATTCACAATTACAAAACTGTCTATACTGTCAAAAGAGGTAATATTAGTGCGTGTGAAACCTGGGATACTAATTCTTGTGCATTAAGTGGCTTAAACTCTTTCTATGAGCCTTCAAAAACCCGGCAAGGACCTTTGGGATCCACTGACCCCACTTTGGGACTGGTCTGCTGAAACCGGATATTTGCCGGTCTGTTAGGGAGAGAAGATTAACTGAGCCAGAAACTTGACAGCTGAGTCAAATTGTCACAGTCCGGGAGCTCTGAAGAGGCCAACACACGATGTTTAGCTTTTACCCTGTTCTTCAAAATTTGCATTGGACAGACCAATTTAGAGCCATCAGCCATCAACCAGCCCTACAGTGAACATCTATAATGATGGAATTCCAACCTTAATCGTCTATATTTGTTGTGCAGAAATGAAATAAATCTAAATGTCACAGGAAGGCAAAGCAACGGCGGTTATAGCGTGACAAAGTGTGTTTTCTAAGAGTATTGATCTGTTCAGCACTATTTTAATTTTTTTTAAAATAAATTTTACTATTGGGATCTTTTTTACTGTACACAAAAAAAATTTAAATAAACGTGCAAAAATTCAAAGACTCCTCTTAGCTGTAAGTGGGATGAAAAGGTTGGTAAACACAGTTTGCTGTATTTACCCTTCACTGCATCCTTCATGTGTCGCTAACAATAGGACAGAAGCTGGAAAAGGTTGTGGCTATTTCTGTCTCTGCTTTCCTCATTTGATTCTTTTATGTAGTGCTTTACTTTATTTGCTTGACAGCTTTTTTTATTGTCTGAAAATAAGATGTTTATTGAACCATTTGGACATTTTTGCACCTGCACAGATCTTTTATTGGGTCTCTACTTCGCTTTATGTCATCATTTATTTATTTAAAATAGCTGCCATTGTTATATGAATAAACATTCAGTAAAGAATCTTTTAATAGTTTAGTTAACCTAATAATTACGCATAATTACATTAAACTTAATACTTAATGCATTTAAGTTCTTATCCAGAGTGATTTACAGTGTGCTGGTTTCAATGTCATGCTCAAGGGTACGTCGGCAGGACACATGGATAGTGGTCAGTATGGTCAGTGTGTTGATATTTCTTTACACATATGTCTTTAGAACGATTCCCGTAGACACTAGCCGACCACACACAGCCTAGTCACAGTTTTAGGGTGAACCTACCGTGAAAGACTTGCACACAAGCACACCGCCCTCCTAGAGAGGCAGAGGCAGCGAAGATCCACAGCAGTGATCCCTCACTAACGTGCAGAAAAATGCTGTGTGGCATCAGAAAGGTCGCAGTCATCCTTCGATGTACATTTACTGTAATGTCACGCTCGGCTTATGTCATCATCAGTGACACTGATTTAATGCGTTGCTTCATATTCATGGATTTTCTTGTATGTTCAATGAGAAGAATTAGTGAAACACGTGTGAAAGGTTGTGTTGAAGGGCACCGCTAACCTTAGGAGAATGATGCCCTTTGTATTTGTGTGAGTGGGTGGGTGGACTAATGTCACGTGTGCTCACTTCTAAATATTGCTGTATTTTCCTTTTACATCTCTAGCTGTGTGTAATTGAACCTGTGCATGTGTGTGTTTTCTTTGTGCGGTTTAGGTGAGTTGCTGTGGTTTAGCCTGTTGTTGTTGTTGTTGTTGTTGACCGTGCGGCAGAGTGTAACAGTTGTGTTGCTGCTCAGGTTGCTGAAGGGCACGGCGTATCACTGGGACCTGATGCTCTCTGGGCTCATTAACATACTGATGTCAGTGCTGGGGTTGCCCTGGATGCACGCCGCCTTCCCCCACTCCACCCTGCATGTGCGCCAGCTGGCTTTCGTGGAGCAGCGCGTGGAGGGGGGCCATCTCTATGAGACGTGAGTTACCCGCCCTCTCATTGCTGGTACTAATGAGAGGCTCAATTAAAGGTCGTCTTCAGAGCATGTGGTGACTATAATTTTGTATTGCAGGCTACTGTATCCTGCTCTTCCCTGATTGCATGATTACTATGTAACTAACCATTTTCTCTCTGGGTGGAAGAGGTGAGGGAGTTTTTAAGAGATGAGAGGATTAAGTTCATCATTCCGGCCACACAGATAGTTGCAAAGTTGTAGTTAACATATATTCAGGATTTGTTAAGTAGTCAAGTGTGACGTATATGTCTAGAAATTAACATTAAAAATGTCCAAATCTGATTTTCTATGAAGATTTGCCAAAGTGGTCACTTAAAGCACTTGGTTCCCAACCTTTTTGATGTGTCAACATTTAAAAAGGCTTACTTATAGAGCACCTTTCAAAAGCAGAACCCCATGGAGTGCGCCACAATAAAAAATAAAAAAAAAGAGTAAAAACAACATTAATAGAAATAAATATAAATTGCACAAAGGCAAGTCTAAAGAGGTGGATTTTGAGCTGCTTTTTTGTTTTTTGAAGGTGTCCACAGTGTCTACCGATGTGAAGTCCAAAGTGAGAGGGGTCCAATGTTTAGGAGCCCCTCATGTTAAGACATATTTTCCCATCTAAGATTGTTTAATTTGAATACTCTTTAGAGGCCTGAAGAGGTGATGCTATTCCAGAAAAAGAAAAGCGTAGTTAGAGGAAGAATAGTCAGGAAAGAAAATTTGTGTAGCAAAATAAATTTTTTTCTGTCCCACTAATTATGTTGCAACCTCTCAGATTTATCTTTGTGGGTCTTAACCCCCAGGTTATTTAACGAATGGATAAGTGGATGTATGGATGTTTCAGTTGCACTTTGTGCATTACATTAGACAAGACAAAACCTAATTCTAATCCTAACCCTAATTAGATGACACTGTCCGACACAACACTACACTTGTCGTGGTTACGAGTCGACAGAGGGAAGGGGCCACTTTAAGCTCAGCCTATACATCCACACGCAGTTAACATGTTGATTGTCAAAGGATGCTAAAACAGACAAATGGGCATTAAACGAGATAATATTTAGTTATAGAAAATGTATATAAGCATTAAATACAAAGGGGGCCCCATGGCGTGTGAAGGAAGCTTTTCATTGTGTGGGATCAAAGTCAATTACAATGTCTGTTCCCTCTGTACTTATTAAGGTGAAACAAGAAACCAGGCCTGAAGGTGATGATGTGTCTTTAAATACTGTTTGTACAAAAATCAGGATATTTAAATAATTATTTTGTTCACCACAGTCCAAGTTTTGGAAATAATTATAGATTTCCCTCAAACTCTGGAAATATGGTCTGGAAATTTTTCAAATGGAAAATGTGCAGGAACACTGATAAGAAAATCCTGGAAAAATTGTTGTCTGTTGCATTGTATAAAACAATTGTGTGCTTTCCAGTAACTATTCATCCGTGCGTGTTATTGTGTGTGTCTCCTCAGTATCGTTCAGGTGAAGGAGACCAGGCTGACGTCTCTGACTGCCAACATCTTCATCGGCGTGTCGGTGCTGCTGCTGCCCCTGCCGCTGCAGTGGATCCCCAAACCCGTCCTGTACGGCCTCTTCCTCTACATCGCCCTCACCTCCATCGACGGAAACCAGATGTGCGACCGCATGGCTCTCCTCCTCAAGGAGCAGGTGAGAAAGTGTGTGTGTGTGTGAGGGAGAGCGTGAGAGAATAAATGTGTCTGTGTGGGACCATATGTCCATTGCAGGGTTCTGCAGATCAAACGCTTGACCGGGTGCCCGGTGCTGGAGGACCAGACCTGAGTCAATAAATATTTGCAAATATAATTTTTTGTTTGTTCTAATCTACTCAGAATACCAGGTGGGTCGGGTTTAGTGAATTAAGACAGATCAGCCAGTAAATTAACATTATTATTATTCAAGTGTTGGGTATCAGCCACAAAACCTCTTCATTCATTATCATACTGCAGAACCCGTTAACACGGTCAGTCAGATTAAAAAAATAAAATATTTTCAAAATGCTTTTCCCAAAAAGGAAATCTAGAATAATATCTTCTCCTGTGTGTCCGATTTAACCTTCCTACTGGAAGCAACACCTGGTAACTTCACACACTGGCGCCTCCAAATGGCAGTGAGAGGTAACTGTTCAAAGAAAGTGAACATCTCCCTCCCCCTCACAAATGCGTTTGGCTTATTGTTACTTCACCTGGATCTCTGAGCTTCTCTTTGCAGAATGATGTATGTACACCGTTTGACACTAGAAGGCTGTTTCCAAATTCATCTGCTGAAGCAGGAAAGTTTCTCTGCGCTGCCCTTAAATCTCAGTTTAACAACTTACACAAGTGTGATGTGGGAACTTAAAGACTCCAGTGCAAATACACTGATAATGGTCTTAACAGTGAAGTAGGAGACATTTTGTGTCCAGTAGTTAAATGTTTGAAATGAAACATATTTGCATATTCACTCAATTTTGGATTTTTCTAAAAGAAATAAATGTAATCATGATAGGAATTTTTTGGCGTTATTGTACAGTTTTATGGAAAATCCATATCAGATGCAAGTTATTATTCCAAGCGGAGCATCTTTAATTTCAGTACCCAGAAATCCTGTAATGTAACGTCCGCAAACTGCAGACCGTACAGTATGATCAGGTTTAACAAGCCAGGCATGCTGTGATTCTTTAAACTAGAGAACACCAAAAGGAGGAGAGAGAAATTACAGGGAGAGACACATTGGTGCATCCTTAACAGGAGGCGTCAATCTTATGACACAGGAAGTTTATTTGGTTTGAGACACATTTCAGGCCCTAAACTGTGGGGAGTTGAGGTTTGTTGAGTCTTGTTCTTGTACATTCCAGGTAAGTCATAACAATTGCAGGTAGTAATTACGATTGTGAGATAGTTTTAATTGGCAGAGGTATCTACTAATTTCTGATTTATCAGCTCCTGTTGTTCAAACCTGACCCCAGATCAGTCGGCGGAGATGAGTTTGATCTTGTTATAGCTCCACTTAGACTGGAAAGACAGATATATTTGTACATAGAAATCTTATCGAGTGCAGGTTTAAAAGAATATCGGCAGCTTTTCTCCTGTACCCCCGCCTCACCCGGGAGACCCCTCGCGCTATAAATATACTTATTGTACTTTATATGAAAGCATCCACTGAAAGCTAACTGTTATTTATAATCTAAAACCCGCAGTGCACTTCTTGGAGGTGTGTGGGCCTTCTTCTTCCCTCAGTCATTTCTTTAAGACTGCAGGGGACCGGAGGACAGTGAGGAAGAGAACCTCAGGGTAGATTGTATTTTAATCTGTCCTGATCCTCTCACCTCCTGCAGACGTCTTACCCGCCTACCCACTACATACGCAAAGTGCCCCAGAGAAAGATCCACTACTTCACCTTCCTGCAGATGATGCAGCTGCTGGTTCTGTGTACGTTTGGCATGTACCCGATTCCGTACATGAAGATGATCTTCCCTCTGATCATGATCCTGCTAATTCCAATCAGGTACGACTGCGGCAGTTTTGTTCCAGAAAATGATTTTCTCAAGTGCTTTAAACGAGGATGACATCCAGCAGCACACGGGTAACGAGTGCTGTGTGTGACCTGAATCTGCCTCCGGAGGGAAACGTGTTTCAGCCACAGTAAAATCTGTGGACACATTTCTATTGTTGTCAAAACCACATATCTCTCTAAACAGCACCTTGTTGGGGGATAAAGTAGACAATTCTAGTTTCATTACTTACATTTTTAAAATCTATAACCAGGTTTAATGGATTTCAGCTGGAAATATCCGGCAGTTAAGTTGAGATACAAATGTTCTTGCTGCAGCTCGTCGTCTTACTGAACATATTGTGTGAGAACGGGCTGCAGTACTAACAGCAGATGGGTGTAGTGCATTATATATGATATTTGTAAATTCACAGAATAATTTACCTGAACTCTTACTGCATCAAACTAGTGGAATATCTTCAATAAAAAAATGATGGTTTGCACTTGAAAAACTGTTCAACTTTAAAGAAAGTAAGTAAACTTTATTTATCTAGCACTTTTCAAAGTGTAAGCGTTAGTATTTTGTGACCATTTGGTTTGATTTTGCCACGATCTGTTTGATCAAAGTTTGTTTTTCAGAGCACCATACCCAAGTTTACTGAAACACTGTTTGGGGCTTTTACCATAAGAGTACCAATATTAATGATCCATTGCATTCTTTGGGTTGCAGTGCTGCTGGCCTCACCCTTCCATTACATACTACATCTAGCAGTATGCAAGCCTGATTAAAACCCTAAGTTCAAGAAACACTGAGTATCATTAGTTTTTCCAGTGGTGACATCACACCGATTGGCAGTTCAGAATGGCTCGTTCAATGACGCACTTTCACTGTGTTACAAAGTTGGTTAAACCTGCATCAATTTACTTACTTATTTATTTGGAGGGGGTCACTTGGGGGCAGTGTAACAAGCTGTTAAAATAACAACTTATAAAGTTGTTATAGTTAATGTTTCAGCAAACAGTTGCCTATTTACACATCTAGCAGACACTGAGCAATATCAGCGTTCATTAAAAGTCTCCTTTTCCCCCTCCTGCTTTGGTCTCCACCAACTCCTGAGGGAAATATCGGACTCTTCAGCTGCTAAATGCGTCACTATGTCCACCAGCTGGTCACTAAATGAAACGCTCTGTCGTTTGGTGCTGGACAGATAGTGTACAGTCTAACAGCTGCATCTTGAAACTACGCTAATCAAAGCAGGGAGACATAAAATCAAAAACAATTGGCTGAAAGACGTTAAATGCTCTGTAGAGCTTCGGGGAACTGCAGAGGCAGGTTCATCGCTACGAGCAACACCGTTCTATTTAGTGATTAGCTTTAATGCAGACATCATGTGCAGTTTGAACTAGTGTCTTCCTTGTGCTGTCTCATCAGCTGCAATTGTAATTTCACTGCATTGAAAAGAAAAAAAAATGTTTTTATGTCAACTTAATTTTAACTTTTTAAGTGCAAATTATAATTTTGTAGTTGATGTACATTTTCCCACCCAGATCTCTAGTGCCATTGTTCACACTCACATACACACCCACTGTATCATTGATTTGCTCTCTTATTCACTGAGAAGGAAGTGATAAATCTTGTCTGAATCTTGAGAAGATCTGATATTTTTTTTTTTTTTTTTTTTATTTTCTTATGTTTTCTTTCTCGTTGCTGGCCTAACAAGTAACAACTGACATAAATTCTGTCTGCTCTGTGTTTAGGAACAACGTGCTTCCTCATATCATTGAGGCCAAATACTTGGACATAATGGATGCCCAACACATGTAGCTACAGATGGAGACAGGTTCTGGATCCACGACAAAAAAGACATCTAGAATAAAAAAGAAAAAAAAAAAGAAATGAGGATTTAAAAAAAACAACAACGTATTTTTCAAAGCAAAACTGTATGGAAGCAAAAAGGAGAAATACTGACTGTTTGGATTTTTGTATCCAATAAGGACATTCTTACAGGTGGAGCACTGGAAATGTGGATAGTCGTGTGAGGAGGAGAGATGAGAGCCGTAGGAAATGTTTTCCAAACATGGACAGACAGCACCTCTCTGGGGGAGAAGTTCTATCGAAAAACAGGACCGCCCAGAACTCCCTGTTTCACCTCCGTTTGACCCTGTCCGATCGTTCAGTGCCATATACCTCCATGTTCTCCTCTCACACCTTTACATTTTATGGAAGAATTTTACAATATCTTTACTGCAGTTTATTCATCTGTGTGTTAAGCTATGGGTAAGTGCTTAATGTACTCACTAATGCTGTGTAAGTAATAAAAAAGGCTGCCAGTTTACATTGTAGAGTACTTAGAAATCTGTAATGGCACAATTTGACACTTTGCACTCACATTGTGTTTTTACACTGTCATTCGGGTAAAATTTAGATACTTACACTGTGTTAATAGGTATTTAAATACTTTTCCATGGGTGAATTAACTGGTAAGAACACTGCAATTAGACCACTGCAAAGTAAATCTTTACCTTTTATAATGCCGTCATTGTGCAGTGTTAAAACCTTTACATTCCTGCACCTTTTAGCTGTGATCCCCCCCTTTTTCTATGACGGACCATACATATTTAGTTTCTAAGTCATCCCAACAAATGTCAGTGTTCATCAAGGAGAGGAAAAAGGTGCGTGCGTGCGTGCGTGCGTGTGTGTGTGTGTGTCATGGACATTACTAATCAGTCCCTCATCTAGCTCCCTGCCAGCTCTTTAGAAAACCTAATTTTTAAGGTGGAATTTAAGTACTCAGCCAAATAAATAAAAAATTTAAAAAAACATTCCACAGGTATATATTATATGTAATTATTTAGAACGACAGCACAAACCAAAACATATAGTGAAATCTACGAAGTACAAAATGATGATTTTGTGTTTTTACCCCAAGCTGGAAAGTAATCTGTAACTCTGTTTGCTCCATGACATTCCACAGTTACTGATTCTTGTATTTTGAGTGTGTCGTCTTACATCTGGCTCTGCCACAGTGTTTACATATCACAGTCCCTTTCAGCTCCATGTCAAAGTCCAACACAGTTCTGGTGCATTGCTAATTAAGATGAAAGTCAGGTCAAGGTAAAAAATAAAATAAAACATTTGTGGGCTTTGGATTCAGCAAAATGCATCCCTATTTTATTTTTGTGAACAAGTGTTCAAGGATGAGTTTTAGAATAATCTGGTCTTGTTTTCTATTTAAATGTTATGATTAGATCAATGCTTGCAAACGTTGTCATGTAATAATCCAGTCGCTGGAAAGATTATCTTATCTACAGAACAAAAAGAGAAAAAAAAAGACATTTCTAGGCACTGGTTTGCATAAAGCATGACTCATCTGGGTTTTTGATACAATGTGATGCCAATGGACATGTATCCTAAGAAAAAAAAAAAAAAAAAAAAAAGAGTAGCAAGTCAAACAGTAACTTCTCAATAAACTCAATGCAATGCTCAATATTCAGCAATACTGTGTATAAAAACAGAACTTCACTGGTGAGATTCGGGTTTCCCAGCGAAGGTGGACACATCGAGTGAAGCAAAAGCAGGCCAGCTGTATTTTTAAGACCGCATCTTCTCAGTCCATTCTCATGGTACAACAACAACTCTGTGCTGATTCAATTATTGCACACGTCAAGGAGGATAAAACAAGTTTGCCTGTCAGCGAGGCATTCTCGGTGCCGGACTCTATTACGGTTTAGTTGCTTTCCCAATATCCAAATGGCAGCTCCCTCATGCAGTTCTATTCAACTTTGTCTTAGAGATGTGAGAAGTCCAATTTAAGCAGATGTCTCATGGCGAGATAGCAAGGCGTGAAAGGAAAGCTCGGGAGCATTTACATAATCCTTGGACTAAGGCTTAAAGCAGCACTAGTGAGAGATTGTGAGGTATGAAGTAATATGTACAGTTTGCAATGCAAAGTTTAGTTTCTATCAACTATCCATTATAATCCATGGCAAGGTATTAGTTTCTAACTTTGGACAGAGTACAGAGATTTAACCTTCTTCTTATGTGACAGTATTGTTGTTGTTCTTTGATATCTTCTATGTACTGATGATTTTGGAATAGCAGCAAACTTCTCTCAGAGGACTTAACGTTGGATTCAGAGTGCAAGTCATACTACTCTGTCTGTGGAACCTTGACTCCCCTCCCCTCCTCCTTATTGGATTCGTTCGAAATCGCGTGCTGTGGTGTTTTGCTTTTTTCTCCTCCTTTCCTGATTTTCATATAGCCTACTTTTTCTAACCATGAATGTAAGATGTGTGGATTTTTATAATATAGCATACTAATTTAGGTGTCAAACAAAATCTGTAATTTTTGTCAAAAAGATCAGCTATATTTGTAAGCTGTAATATGTAAAAACGAGAAAAACATGGTTATCAAACAGAATGTGTTGGTTTACTATGGTATATATATATACTGTACACTGAAAAAGAGACTATCTCAAGCTGTTTGCCAAATAAAAAGTAGTAGTGATGTAAACATCTGTGTGTGCTTATGTTCATTTAAGCATCAGACACTTTGGCCCACAGCAAAATATCTATATTACTGTACGGCTTGCCATAATGTTTATGCATAGTTATGGCCTTCAGAGGAGGATTCCTTGTAACGTGGTTGACCCCCTGACCATTATAAGGTATCACAAAAGGTCAAGATGTTAAGTGCTAAATGGTTACATAAAAAGTATGCAGTGAATTTTACAGTACACAAATCTGTTGTGGACATACTCAGCAAGACCTTCTCTTCTTTATTCCAAGTAAGTGGGTGATCAACTCCAAAAGGCACCGGAGATCGAACCTCAAAACCTTTCGGTACCGTGCCAAAATGTGGCATCAGTACCAAGCATCAAAAACTGTCAAGCAGTGCCAGTCAGCATTTATGTCAGGTCAGATTTGTAGTTGATGTAGCCTTTTGATCACACAGTTCCTGATTTAAATGAAAATGTCATTTTATTTAGGCAAAGAATTTGTGCTGATCATGTTGGACCTTTTCATTTAATGCAAAAAGGGGGTTTCATAGACAAACCTGTTTATCATCCCCAAAGTAAGGTATTGGGGAAAATAAATAAAAGTAAGTTGGGGTCTTCTGCATATCTCATTAAAAACACGGCGATGACTATAATTGTGGTGGCCGCGCGACAAAACGTAACCAAACGCTTGTTGCAACGTAAACGCTGACGCCTCGAACGTCCTGCTCGCTACCAGGGGTGATCTACACGTGGCCCCTCCGCCACACCCACCGAGCGGCAGAAAACGGGCGTCCGTGATCCTGTGTCCCTGCTCCCCAGAGAATCCGCGCCCCTTTTCGTTCTCTCAGGAGGACGGACCCCCAGACACTTTACTGACCCGCTGGCCTTTCCTCTGGCGCCACCCTCAGGACGAACGTTGCATTATCAGCCACACTGATGGAACTCCTCATCAGCGTGAGGGTGTATTGTGCTTTGTAACGGGACGTTTTTAATCTAAGCTATTAGAGTTTACAGCCCCCCACCCCCCCTCCAAAAAAACCCAACCATGTGACCAACAGGTGAGGCGAGCCTCTGTTTGTCCAGTGTCGCTGCTGCGCTGCACCTGCGCAGACAACCGCAGATCTGCAAGTCACATGAGAGGAGACGAGTCATGGGGGTCGGTTGTCAAACAGGATTAAAAGCAAACACTGCGGCGTTAATACACCGCTCTTGACTTCCTGTTGCGGAGGGGAGGGGAAAGGAAACCTGTCTGTCTCTTGTGGGCCGGGTCATGAGACTCCAGGGGTGGGTCTCCCTCGGCCACCTCGCAGCGGCGTCTCGCTCCGCGGCGCCCGGGAGGCTGGCCGCCCTGCGCAGCCAGAAACGCGTGTGTCTGTTCGGTCAGTGCGGGGCGAACATGGCAGAGGAGGCGAAGAAACTGGCCGCTTACGCCGCCGTGGATAACCACGTCCAGGTACGCTGGTGCCGCAGCGTCGCCGTTAGCCTGTTGTGTCGGCATGTGTCCACAGCCCGCCTGCTTGTCTGCACCGGCTCGGTTAAAATACGGCCATTCCTCCTTCTTGGCTAACGTTGCATGCTCAGATGCCGCGCGCTAGCAAAGTTAGCTAATGTACGAACAGAGAGGGGACGTGATGTAGCCTAGCCTGCTGACTTGCCAGCGTTACTGTTATCGAACTCGCACGGTTTGGAAGGGAGTTAGCGCAGTGTTATGCACGCTTGTCCCCGGATAGCGGGCTAACTTTGTCTAACTTTGTTGCATTAAGTTACATACTAACCGCATGTCGCAGCACGTTTTAGCTGACGGACGAACAGAAACTGGTGGGGACTGGCGTTTCAACTCACTTTAGTATAATATATGAATGTGTTTGTTGTAGTTTGGCCTTTGCTGTATGAGTATATGGGAAACACATAATACAGTGAGTTGGATCAGCACTAACTGCTGGTCACGGTATTGGCGACCATCACTGATTCATTTACATTTAGTCATTCAGCAGACGCTTTAAAAGCGACTTACACATTTACGGACCGAAGGCGCCGCAATGTTTTCAGGAGCAATTTTTGGGGTTCAGTATCTTGCTCAAGGATACTTCGACATGTGGCTGGGGGGGAAGCCTGGGCTCGAACCGCCAACCTTCCGATTGGTGGACGACCACTCTGCCACTCTGACTCCCACTGTCAGCCCAGTGTGCTTGTGGGAGCTCTTTGCTCCCGTCTGTTTGCAGTTTGTTTTGGAGCAGCTCAGTGCAGCAGTTTGACTTCTCCTCTGTCTCTCTGTAGAACAACCAGGCGGTCGGGGTGGGCAGCGGATCCACCATTGTCTATGCTGTGGACAGATTGGGTGAGTGGAGCCATTCTAATTCAGATTCTAGATGTAAATCATGAGACAAATGATGTCTCGGGAAATTTCACCTGACCGCTTGACCTTTGTCTTTTAAGACAATAATCTTGGCCACAGTCAATAGAACAAAGCTCATTGCTTCTTTTTTGGTGTTTTAAGCTGTAGTCTGCTTGTGTGTGTATTGGAAATCTTTGTGTAAATAAGCATAGGGTGGAGGTATGAGATAAAGGTGCAGCGCACGACTTGTTTCATCCAACAAGGCCACCTGTAGTGCATGCTTTTCTGCTTTGTCATCACGAGTGACATACGGCAGCATTTGGATTTTTCTGACCAATTCTTGCGGTAAACACACTCATTGTCCCTTTTGTGCATGTTGTTTGTTCCAGCTGAGCGAGTGCGTCTGGAGAAACTCAACATCGTGTGTGTGCCCACCTCCTTCCAGGTTGGTTTGAGACCTTTAGTCTTACTTGGCGGCCAGCCTACGGCGTCTACTTGGTTTCACCCCGGTGGCGTAATGCTGCACACACTGCGTTCGGCAACGGCGTGTACTGCAACGTTGTGGCTTTGAATGCAATTCGTTGCCACACACCGTCTTTTCCTTTTTGTCTAAACATGTAAGTGCCACGTTGCTGCGCCGCGACGCTGCAGCCCCCGAAGATGCAGTCATTCCTACATTCATTCAACAGTAATAATAACTGCTCTCGTGTGTGTCACAAATGTGCCCTACAAAAAATGAAAAAGGTGCATCGCAGCCCCCCCCCGGCGAATTGTCACATTGCCTCCCATCTCACGGCTCGTCCTCCCCACAGGCCCGTCAGCTGATTCTGCAGCACGGCCTCACGCTGTCGGACCTGGACAGGCACCCAGAGGTATGACGAGCTCTTTTACAAATGGGTCTGACAGCCTTGGAAACGAGGGAAGGCCCACAGTATGTTGGCGCTCAGAGCCTGTCGGCTTGAATTGGAGCACTGGGAACATTATGCCTGTGCAGCTGCAAGTGACCGTGAATGCTGGAGCTGACTGGTGCAATTTCTAAATGCATGAGAGTGGTTCAGGAGTCCATTTGTTGTACCATTTTTTTATTTTTTTTTTTTGTTTTCTGCTTGTGTAATAAAGCTGTTGGTCTTGTAAACCCGCACCCCCCCCCCCCCCCACCCCCCCCCACCCCCACCACACACAACCCCTTGAGTTAAAAGAGAGGTGAAAATAAAAAAAAAAAAAAAATAAAACA
>CM022480.1:5313837-5397873 GCA_011952105.1 Coreoperca whiteheadi
AGGGGGGCAGTGACAAACCTTCAAATCTTTCTCTTAAACCCCCACAGAGGTGTAAAAGAGCCAGGTTTTAACCCCCCCCCCCCCCCCCCCCCCCCCCCCAACAAACCCAACCCCCACCCTCTGTACCCCCCGCACCCCCCTCAGGGCGCTGTAGCGGCAACAGCTCTTCTGGGCCGCTGTGCTTGCCGGCTGGCTCCCACCAGCGTACTGCTTAGCAACAGCCAATCGGCCTGGCTGGGCGACTTGTTGGCCAATTGCGTCGGAGAGATGGGCTAGTGCTCAGAATTTGAGTTGGCCGCCTGGGTCTGGCTATACTTAGGTAACGGAGGAGGAGGAGTTTTTTTTCTTTTCTTTTTTTGGGGAGGGGAGTGTTCATTTCCCTGTTGTCCCCCCCCCCCCCTTACTTTGTTTCAGTAGTCCGCTCTCTGTAACCAGGGAGATGTTGTGGGGTTTTATTAATAGCAACTGTCCCCAAAATAACAGGTCAAGATGAAGATGATTGAACTCCCTCTGGGAAGTTTTAATTGACCACTTTAAACTCCGTTCTTGATGCTCAGTCCGTGTTCAGCAGTTGTTTTACATTGGAGAGGTCTGAATGTGTAACTCAAACTGCTCTACTCTGTGCCACTTCAAACAAGCTTATATAATCTCTTTTAACCCACTTTATCCTCATTCTCTTTTCCTTATGCAACCATGTTTATATTTTTCAAAAATCTTATTCAACTCTTTCTTATTGTATTGCTTTCTGTAATAATGTTGTTGTAAAGTTGCCTGAAAATTGACCAGCAGTTGCCTGATTTTGGGATGTAATGACCTTCGGTGTCTTTGTCACTGACTTCCTGTCTTTCTCTGCACTGGATGAAAACTGTCTGGCTTATAGAAGCGCTTACGACTCATTTGACAAGGTGTTTGTGTGTTGTTTCATAACCACGTGTAGTGACAAAAATAGTGACCAGTTCTTCATACACGTGATTGCTAAACAATACTAGTTTGTGAATATGATTACCAAGTGAATTTATTAGGTCAGTGGCTATTTTGGTAAGTCGGCAGGACCCATCCTGCAGCACTGCAGTATGGGTGGGGCAGAGGCAAAAAGGTGGGATACTCTGAGAGAGGCAGGCAGGAAGGGAGGGAGTGGAGGATGAAAACAAGGAGTTAGCTGGTACTTAGCAGGACCATGCTGTCTTGTTTTCACTCTCAGTGGCTCCTCACTGCTTAGCAACAACGAATCAGATCCTCGGATCGGAGCTGCAGCCCAGCCAATCAGCCGGCAGGAGCGTGGCGCCATAGAGTTTGGATTTTACCACGTGGGAGATGATTCTGCTTGGAGAGGGGAGCGCGCACTTATGCAGGAGGAGAGAGGGCGATGGCAACACTTCTAAATGGTGTGTGTTTTTTATACTAGCACAAAAAGTTTTTTGACAGCCGCGCCCTTTGCTCTCTGCGGCGGTTGGTCTGCTGCAGTGACCCTGATGAATGGGAGGTTGAGGTTGAAAGCAGACTTGCATGTCGCAGGTCTGTCGCTCAAGTCCTCATTAATCCGGCTTCAACTGCTGTGACAAAGAAAGATAAATGATCACTTGTTTATTTAACAGGTTTAGAGGACCTGGGAGTCACATTAAGCTGTGTTTAAGTGCCGGAGTAATGTCATCTGTTATACATTTGTTTTTCAGATGACATTATTTATATTAGGCATTGTTAGACCCATGGGAGCGAACTCATGTTTGACAAAGAAAAAGACCGGATTCTGATTTCATGCTGTGTTGTGCTAACTGCCTGCAGGTTCCTAAACCTTTAAAATATTCTGTATTTAACTATGGGATTACCACAATACCACTTATAGGCCTCTGAAAGATTTTAAAACTTGCTTCATTTGGTATTGGCCTTCAGGGCATCAAAGTATTCGTTCTCACTGTAAACCGCTTATGATTACTGGTGGTGTTTTCCTTTTATACGTATTTGGGATAAAACTGGACTTTGGTCTGATTCGGAATAAATAATCTCAAAATGAATGTTTAAAACCTTCCCCCGCTTATTCCTGTGGCATGATCTATCAGAATGTGTACAGTTTAAAGGAATGCACTTGACTCGTCCCCCCCCCCTCTCGTGCAGCTGGTGGTGCTGGGTGCGGCCGGCTCAGAGCTGCATCCATAACTTTCTCCCCACGTGCTCCCCATGCGCTCGTATTTTTGTTCTGCCTCTCGGTGGCTGCATGGCAGGCTGGGTGGCAGCAGAACTCCACACTCCGGCGTGCATGCAGGCTGCTCGCTGTTCGCTGTTGCATGGTTACAGGCAGCTCTGCCCTGCCGTTGGCTCGGAGTCTGCAGAGCTGCCAGCACATTGGCTAACGAAGGAGAAAAACACTGCTTCCATTGGCTGCTGGGAAGTGGCAGGCTGTTGTGATTGGTCTAGCTTGACGGCTCCCGCTCCTTGGAGACTCAGCCTGTGTAAACATCCTGGTTGTTTCTTTCAATGGAGTGTTTACCAGCAGCTCGGTTTTTGCCGGTGTGTGTGTGTGTGTGCGCAGACCGAGGCTGAGTGTCTCTGAGGAGCAGAGAGCCTGGTGAGAGTGAGGCTAATTGGCTCCCTGCTCCGCCATACACTTTGTGATTGAAGAAGCCCTCTGCACTATTATGACACTTTGACAGCATTACAGGCCAGAACGCTAACAACCCTCAGTCTGTCGGCAGCCTCACTGCTCTCACTCTTTCTCCTTCTGCATTCCCCTTTCCAACATCTTCTTCAGCGTCTTCGCCGCCTGCCTCTGTCACAGCCGGCAGCAGCAGCCCCACAGGCTACATGTTATCCCTTTGGTGACGAGCAGCGCAGCAGTGTCTCTGGGCTCAGAAGTGGAAAGTAAATTGCCCTGAGTTCTAAATGATACAGCAGGGCTGTTTGTTTTGTTGGAGTTGTTTTTATTGTTTGGTTTAGTACTGTTTTTGTAGCTTACTCCTCCGCTGCTCGTTCTCGCCATTACCATCAAGATACCTAAGTTGTAGAGTTGGGTGCCACCCTGTCCGGACCCCCCCACCCCCCTCTACTACTTATCCTTTATCTGGAGTACAAAGAGTCCGCAAAAGCCTTTGATCTCCCTCTCAGAATCTCTAGCTCGCCCTCTTTCCATCTCTGAAGTTGAACTCGATGCTCTCAGTGACTTCGTCCTCACACTCACAGCATGGCTCGGAGGGGGCGGGGCCCGCCGAGCGAAGGCCGCCAAAGCTTTCCACCCTCTCAGAGAGCAGACTGCTTAGCAACAACCAATCAGCCTAATATTTTTGGCAGGGTCTCGCAGCCAATCGAGAGGGTGAGAGCAGGCTTTAGCGCTCTGTTTTTATTGGTGGCTGAGTGGAAAAACAATGTTTTTCTTAGTACTCTACACTTCAGTGCTAGTGACGAGTCTGATAAAGCTAAGAGCAGATTTGGGGAGATAATCTTGGCTTTGATGGGGCTGAAAGACACATGGCTCATTACTGTGAAGTGATCCTATTTGCATTTTTATGCAAACTTCCAGCTTCAGTTGAGCTGAAACAACTAGTGGGTCCAGAGAAGCAATTGAAACACCCCTGGAATGTGTCACTGACTACAGTGAAACAAAAGAGAAACCTTCCTAAAATTGATTTGCCCCCTCTGAAACAATCCATGTCTTATTTGTACTAGGGCTTAAACATCCTTGAACATGTTCCTTCCCCTTCATGACTGAAGAGTGTTCGATAAGTGAAATCAATAAGGGATTATAGCTGGTCGACAGCAATTCACCTGCTCAGTCTTAATGATGGATAGTGCAGGTGGTGCCAAAGACACTCCGTTTAGTTGACAACAGTCACAGTGCACGTAAATTATGATGATGACGAGTCTATGTTTTCTTTATCGCCTCTTTTTTTTTTTCAGTCTGAGCTGGGAAAGTGAACAAGTGTAACACACTGTCTCTTCCCTCACCAACTGCTGTCTAGTTGCCCTCAAGGGAGGCAGTTAAAACCCCATATGCCCCGGTGGCCAACGGAGGGAAGCTGTTTGGGTCTCAGCTGTGTGGATGTGAAGCAGTGGGTGCTCAAGAGACAGCATGCGTGCTCAGCCGACCCTCGCTGGTTAAATAAAGCTAAAAGCCCCGTTGACAGCATCTCCTCCAGACAGATACAAATCAATAGTCAGGAGGTGGCCCCCGCCAGAGCTCAGGACATGATTGACAAGCAATGCGGCAGAACCTTTAAGAGTTAGGCGAAGGGTGGGGCTGGATGTCTCGATTAATTCTAGTCACTTCGACTGTTTTTAGCCTGGAGTTACTAGACGAATGAGAGAAGAACTGTTGAGAAAGCTTGCTGTGTCGGCACAAAAAAGAGGATTAAAACTCATTTGGAGACTGTGTACTACTGATGGAGAAAAACCTTTTGCCGAGTAAACTTTTTGGTAGAGCTAAAGAATTAATTGGGGTGTTTCTAAAATATAAAAATCCATCACCACAATACGCTTTTTACTCTTTTCTCAGAGGTAAAGCGCACTGGTGCTGTGAGAAATCCTAAGCCCATACATCATCCAAGGGAAAACACGTTCACCCCCTGCATCTTATTTTTAGCTGCTCAAAGATGCCTCTGAATGGAAATATGTGGAAAATATGTATAACATAATACCGTTTCAGTATTTGAGCATTTTTTTTGTGTCTTTGTTTTAGTATCATGAAAACCAATTTTTGAGGAATCAGTCATTTTTTCCAGTGATGGCCAAACATCTTTCATAATATCTAATGGGCTTAAGATGGACTTTCATCCGTGTTCTGCTTAAATCCAAAAAGAGCCGTGAAATTATACAAGTCTCCGAGGGGTTTGGTTGTTTTCTTAACAGCACTGATACGGGACTTCTCTGGGCTGTCATCATGGGCAGTCAAGCCAGTATTTGTGAACACCAATTTTCTGCCAATGTTGGAGAGCCCAGAAGAAAGCCAAGACTAATCAGCGACGTCACTGAACAAATCCATCGGGATAAAAGACGGTATTTCTCGACACATAAACCATTTATTTGAGGTTTTACGTGTAAATGAGCAAAATTTAATGGCAGTAATAACCGTTTTAAGCCTGAGAAAAGGAACCAAGTCAAATCCCCCCCGTGTACTCTTAACAGTCGCTGTACCGTCTGTTTCAGAACATCAACAGTGTGCTCTTCCCATACCTGAAGTGCAACAAACTCTTATGTCTCTTCTGACATAAAGAGGATAACAATGAAGTCCACGGTTATAAAATGAGGACATAAGAAAAGCAAATAACTTCCAGTACTCCCATAAAGGAAATGAACCTCGTCTGCCTGCCAGCTTTGTTTGTTTTCTTTTTTTTAAATTAGATTTTGAGAACGATCTTAAATTCTGTCGCTGGTGGTTTAAGTGTGCTCGCTATGTGGGACTACATCAGTTTTAGACTCTAATAGGAGTAATATTAAAAAAAACAACCTTGAAAAGTGTGAGCAAATGGAAAATACAGTGTGATGTGCTGTGAGTGATTGACCATATTAATCCTGTTCATCCATCCATTCCTTACAAAGTTCAGCTCACCTCCCGCTCTTTCAGCAGAGCTAACGGTCTCTTCATCCAACATTTCAGCCATATTTGATGTTTTCAAATGGTTTGCCTTTGCCGTGCGATTTGCAACATAGATGAACAAGTTCCAATTTTGATGATTCCTGTTTTAGCGAATAAGGGTGCTTTCACACCTGCATTGTTTAGTTCGGTTGAATCGTACTAGAGTTCGTTTGCCCCGTTGGTGCGGTTCGTTTGGTCAGGTGTGAAAGCAGCAGTCGAACTCGGGTGCGCACCAAAAGTGGACCAAGCAAGCGTACGCAAAAAATACTGATCATTTTTGGACTAAAAAAGCTGCCGTAGTCATATTTTCGGAAGATGAGCATGTCAGAGTCAAGAAGAATTAATGCACGCCTCCGCTTGAAGTGACGAGCGATGTGCGCTCGCCGTTTGCATCAGAACGTTGTTTTCAAGCCGCATTCACGCTTCATTATAGAAATGTGTTGTTTGCATATTGTGGTGTGTACCAACAACGTAATAGATTCTGGCCAGAGACAAAACTAACCCGCGCAGTCGTCTCTCCATTGTTGTGTTGTTGTTTGCTGGCTTTTCCTCTTCTGTTGGAATTTTCCCGCACGTAAATTCTGACCAATCGAAAAGCAGTTTAAGAAATACGCCCTGGCCAATTGATGTTGTGGATGTTGTCATGTGACTACATTTTAGTTCGTTTCAACTGGTTCGGACCAAAGGAATAAATATGGTGTGAAAAGAAACCACAAAAGCAGAAGAATGCTACAATGTAGAATTGTTTGCCCTCGGTTCGGACCAAATGAACCGAACTAGAGGTGTGAAAGCACCCTAAATCGTGCTATTCGCGTGAAGTTGGACACTTGAACATCTTGAGTTTGTTCACTTCATTCGCGTGTGACATTCACTACACAACAGAGAGGGGCTTCTGCCAGGCTCAATTCGCTGGCTTTAGCTAGCTTGTAGTCTCGACATTTATATCTCTCTCCAATTGAGTAAAGAACGTTTTTTACAACTTACCAGACTGTCCCACCTCCTCACTCGCTTTCGTCCAAGCAACATCGTTTTTATTTCTGTTTCTATAACGATACGAGGACGTATCGTACAGCTCCTGGTATCCACACACAGCCACAATTATTTTATCCTCTATTGTTGTTCGGATTTCTGCCTCCACTTATAATCACGTCACTGCTCGAGCAAGCTCCTGATTGGTTAACGCGGCGCGACTATCCGCCAAAGTTCAGAATTTTAAACTCACGTATTGAGCGTTTGACGTGATTCGCACGATCTGCACCGCAGAATGTCTATTCACGTCTGTGCATTGCCTTAACGTGTAAATCACTCGTGCTTATCGCTTAAATCACGTCTGGTGTGAACGCACCTTTAGAGAGGGAAAGACAACATCTGCACCACCACTTAACAATTCTTTCGCCCTTTTTGTGTCCTGTCTGTGAATACGGTCTTGGATGACGTTAAACATAACCCCCCCGCCCCCCGGTGGATAGGACAACACTGGTGTAAAATTGTTTTAATTGAATCTGATGTGAAAAACACTTGCAGAGACTGCTACTTTGACAAGTGCAAGGCGGTCTTGTCAACATTGGCTCCCAGGGTTGAGAAGAGATTTGCTTTGCCAGCATGTAAAGCTGCAATACGTGTCTAAATGTCCTTGGAGAGTGTGTTGAGGTCTCTGTGTTCTGTCCACAGGTCTCTTGTGATCATCAGTACCCTGGATGGGCGGATCTCAGCTCTGGATCCTCACAACCAGGGCAGGAAGCAGTGGGACCTTGATGTCGGCTCAGGGTGCTTGGTGTCCTCAAGCCTCAGCAAACCTGAGGTAGACCAACACCTGTGTTTCCTTTTGCATTTCTATTCATTCGAATGGGGGGAAAAAGTGACGAAACCTACCTAATATTGAACAGGCACACATATGGAAGACTGTTAATACAACAAAGATAAAAATGTATTGCCCTTTTTGTCTACCATAACAAATAAAGATGCTAGTCCGTGCACTACAATCTAAATAATACAGATTGGTAGACTAGTACTATAAAGAATCCTTTTCAGTTTTATTCAAATGACACGTAAATATGTAGAGTCAACAGCCTCTTAAACAGGTTTAAGATCTACTAATAGATGAAAAAGTTAATTTCCACAGTCTTGACGTGTCAGTGTGGGGTTAGAGACGCAGTTGTCTGAGTGTTTGCCTCAAAACAAACACTGTCCCTCCTGGCTTTCCTTTTGGAGACCGTAAGACCGATAGTTGAACTCTGCACTTTGAACAGTCAACCAACGGTTGCTGTTGCTTAAATTCATTGCACGTACACACATAAACCATACACACCAGACATACTGTACACCCCCACATAAATCTGAGAGTAGCTGTTTCGCCTGGAGGATTAGCCTCTTTGTTGACTGTAGTGGTTTACACATACAAGCACAGCAAGGCCCTCGTCTATACATGTATACAGAAGCTTAAACCGCCCACACCGACATGCTGAAAGTGAAGTGTAGCCCAGAGCGCTGCTCTCCGAGATACATACTAGAGACATGCTCGTGATTTACTTTGATGTGGACTTGCTCTGTGTCTGAGTTTTGCCTCAGGGAAAAAGCCTCTGATACTAACAAGGGTCTGGGTGGCTGCTGAGATCAGTTTAATGTTAGTCTGCTGGTGCTGGTAAGGCTAATGAACTCTCTGGCTCTGTCACATAAATACATTTCTGCTTTATTAGTCGGGTATAACACTAAAAAAGCAATCTAGAACCAGTTCATGAAGTTTAATACCTTTTTGACAGGTCAGGTTTTTTCAGAACAAAGCCAGACACATAGGTTGTGATGTATGTGTCTTATGTTTCCTACAGATTGGTTGATTGATTTTTTTTAGAAGTGTTTAAGAACCTCCCATAGTAGTGGGTGAAGTGGTTCTCAAGTGTAATCACTGATTAGCAAGCCTGCAATTATAAAAAAACAAAACAAAAATCCGCTGCTGTAGTGTGGGTTTGGAATTAAAAAAACCTTTAAACTTGTGCTCTTGATGGCACATGGTTTTTACGAACTGCTGTTCTGGGATTTAGAAAATGAGTATTCATGAACCTTTTCATTCCAGGTTCCTCTGTTATAGTGTGGAGAACCCCTAAAGGTTAAAGTTTATACAGTAGAGACTGTGAGAGCAGGAGAGCTTCTCCACTGGATGCATCATAATTTAAATTTGACCTTGAATATAAAGTTGCACCCCGCTGTAATGAATTCTAGGATGTCACACTTGTTATAAGGGAACTGCGGTTTTGAGGATTTTCATGCATTCACTTAAAGGATAACACGATTCTCTTTGGTCTGATGAAAGTCTTGCTTATCAATCACTTTAAAAAAAAAAAAACATTTAAAAACTAGGCTGTTTTTTCTTAGTTCATGGAAAATTGTCTTCTCAGAGATTCAAAGTGTGTACTTTTACAGAAGTAGATTACATGGACACATGCCTCACACTGAAACTGTATTCTATCCTTAGGGCTGGGCGATATTGACCAAAATTCATATCTCGGTATCAGGCCTGCACGAATCGGGGAAAAATGTGAATCACGATTTTTTAGCTTAGAATTGATATCACGATTCTCTACAACAATTTTTTTTTTTTAAATAGCGGGTTAATCTAAATTGTTTAGCGATCGGAGACTGAAAGAGCTTTTCTGCTGATATTGCTTTTTAAGTAATTGCGTTATTTTAAACTCATTTCAGTGAAACTACACACAACAGTCATGTGATCACGTGAACAGGGCACGTTAGTAAGTCAACGATGGCCAGCGGCGGAGCAGAAGAACACGAAAAGCCTCCCGCATCATTCTAATCGCACGTATGGAGAGCATTTCGGCTTCCCCGTAAAATATAATGATGACGGAAGAAGGGCGGTGGACAAAACTGTAACGGTATGTAGACACCAACAGTTCCAAAGGATCGGAAAAATGATCCGATCCGTGACTCGTGACCCGTAATGCGATCCGAACCGGGAGTTTTGTGATCCGTTACACCACTAATATCCATTTTGTTTATTTCCGAACTACAGCGCTCGCTCGACGAGTGAAACACGTGACTAAAAGGTGCTTTGTCATTGGCTGAGGGTGAAGCGCTGAACTTTGTGAGAGCTGTCCTTTAGAATTAAATGGCTAAAGTTTTTATTATTATTATTATTAATTTTTTTTTTTTAAATCGAAGTCATTTAAAATTAAAATCATGAACAGGGTAAATCGAGATCGCGATTTTATAACGATTTATCGTGCAGGCCTACTTGGTATTTTTGGGATGAATGGCGATATACGATATATATATATATCTCTGTATTTTCTACAAAGTGGAATAAACGTATTTGCGAGTCAGAGCCTCATGTGACATGTCACAATCGCCTTTATTCAAGCAGTTGTGATCAAAATGAAATACAAAGGCAGGGTTTTCCTCCCTTTTAAAGAGCTTTGGTTTGCGACAGAAAACTTTTCAGGTTGCTTAGTCTTCGTGGCTGAGGTTGTTGCAGATGAAGCACGAAGTTCTAAACGCTCATCGTACAGCACTTTATGGTGACGTAAGTAATGGAAGAGATTTGACATGCTTGACATGGTTTTGCTGCTCATCGGATCTTTTAAATCCGATAAAACCGTCTACAAATAACTGAACCACTGTTTTTCTTTTTACTAACCAGATCGTCTTCTGCAGTGTGGACCGGCGCTGTGTTCTCCACCATTTCATGTGGACTGGGTGGGCAGTTCGCGCGCGCAAAGTGAAAATTGCAGGGGGGGAGGGTCGCATCAAAGCGTATCGATATAGACGGTATTGTCTCATCCCGTTGAAAAATAGTATCGATATACTGCCAAAACTCGGTATACCGCCCAGCCCCATCTATACTTGTACTGTACAGACAGTAGGGTCAAAAGTCATACCATTTCACACTTCAGTAACAAGAAAGATAACCTTTCTGGACAATGACTCGATTAATTGTGAAAGTCACCCATTATAATACCACTGAATTAACTCTTTTAAGTATTTGTAAGTAAGTGTATTTAATATCGAATACTGTACTGTATCCAAAATAAAATTATTTCAGTTCCAGGCCAAATACTGCAGTTTTTTTTTTGTCCTACTTCCATTTATCAGCCTCTCAAAGTCTGTCATTAGCTTCAAATGTAGATGTGTTGCACCTTTTTCTTTTTCAAAATAACCAGAACTACTTGAAAATGAAGATTTATTTGAAGTGAATAGTTGCAGTCAAGATTTAGAATGGATTATATACACGTGTCGAATTTAGGTCCGCCTAGACAAAAAGGCACAAAATGCACTTTATTAGAATTGTTAAGGTGTCAAACGTGATAGCTCATTACAGAACCGTAACTAATCCGTGTCATCTGTGAGGTTTCTGGCGAAACTGACAGCAACTATGAGCTCACAACAGCCTCATAACCAATAAATAAAATAGGCAAAAACTGTAAAGGAAAACAAAGATTTACTCAAAGTACAAACTTTCGGACTTCACAGGGGTCAAGGGTCAACTACTAGAATGTGATTTATTTACAAAGCGACCGCGATACTTCATTTTTCTTATAAAGACCAGGGCTGTTGATTGACAGCAAGGTAGACCAATCGGTACGTTGGCAAACCTCTCTTAAACAGTGGGCGGGACGCCGGCGTTCTGCTGGGACTGATTGGGTTGATCCCAAACAAAGCAGTAGTACATTTTCTCAGAAATATTTTCTCTCTTTGTAAATGTTAGAGGTTAAACTTCCAGAAGCTCGTGTCAGAAAGTGTGGAGACGTGTGGCATTTAAAAAATGACGGTCTAACAATTATTGTTCACCAATTTAAATCTTGTTTTTAGTTTTATTTTGTAGCAGGTAACAGGATTTCTCTCTAGAAAGTGTAACTCGTGAAGGTATCCAGATGTAACGAATTCAAAAGGAAAGTGGTCAAAACAAATATGGTAGAACACGGTAACAAAGTATTTCTGCGTCGCTGCTTTAGAGTCTCGCTGAGGACATCACATTGTTTTCCTTGTGTTCAGCGTGTGGGACCTCACAAGAGGTGTCAAGAAATTCATAGACAGACACACATGTAACATCCTCCAGTGTGCTCGTGTTGTGACGGAGGATGCTGACTGTTTGTGTGTGTTTGGGCTCCCTCTCTCTGTGTGTTTTCACCTGTTGGCTTTCATTTGGCTGACAAGGCGGAACGAGGAGAAGATGCCTGTCAGCTCTGAACCTGGTGACTCGCTGTGACGTCATTTGTTATGAACCCCTGTGTGTGGGTGGGTGTGTGCGCGCGTGTGTGTGTGTGTGGGTGGGCGCGTGCGTGTGTGTGTGAAGCCCATTCACTTTATGTACATATAAATCTAGCCTTGCCCTCTCTGCCCTCAGTAACCTGGGATGCCTGTCTGCTGTGTGTGTGTGTTTGTGGACGGGGGGCTCCTACTACCCCCCCAAAACGCCTCCAGAGCGCTTAGCAACGGTTTCATTGGTGCTTGCTGGTCCCTGAGACACCAGTCTGCTCAGTGATTAGAGGCTAGGGTGCGGGGGGGGTCTGCCGCCGTGCCATTGGCTGGCCTCGACACGCCGGGGAGGAAACAGCCAGTCACCTGCTGCATCCTGTGGAGAGTGTATTTGTGTGTCTCCTTTTTTTGTGTGTGTGAAATGAGGGACAGCAGAGTCCCAAACAGCATTGTCTGCAGAAAAAGAAGCCATCACTTCAAAAAGCCAGGAGTCACTTGGGGGTGTTAGACGGGGGTGAAGTGTGTGTGTGTGTGTGTGGATTGGGGGGTTACATGGAGGAGAATCGGCGCTAAAGTGGAGTGAGTCACGCTGGGGGGTGGGCGGGGTTTAAAGGCACGAAGAAGAAGGGGGGAGTTGATCAGGGAGGTGAGGTAATGCCTCAGACCAGAGATGATGTCATCACATAATAGACAATACACACACTTGGCGACCTGTGCCGGCATGCAGTGTGAATTAATGAACGACGAGAGAATTTGATTGAACGCTACACAATGATTAAAGATTGATCGCCTAGCTGGGACTAATGTGACAAGCAATAATTCTTCCTGCGTGGCGAAGGAAATGGAAAAAGACCAGATGGGCGATATTTTTTTGGCAGAGTTGATCTGTCTTCCGGCCGCTCTGATTTTGTTGTGATTTTGTTTCTTTTTGTTTTGTTCTGCTCAAACCACCAGCGTTACTTGGTCTCACGCTGTCTGCCGCCTTTCAGTGGAGCAGTTTTTTTTTTTTTTTTTAAATCATTTTGAATGTTCATTTTAAATAAAACACTCTTTTGAATCTTTTAGTATTTTATTATTCTCCAAAAGCAAAATCTAAGCCCTCTTATGTTTTAGGGGGTTTTTTTGTTGTTGTTGTTTTAAAGATGTAACAAAAATATAAAACCTAACACAAGACTCTTTCAAACAAAAGATCATTTTATATAAACAGATAAGACAAAGACATGGGGAAAAAAAACAGATTGGGGGGTGTGACGTTGATCATAATTTCATACATACAGTTCATCAAGGGATACCTTTTAATTTGCTTTGATGGGGGTGGGCTTCATATAATCAAGAGAGGGCTGTAATATCTTTATAAAAGCAAAACCTCTTGGTTTCCTTCTTGAATGCAATGCAGCTAAACCTTTTGAATAACCTAATTCCAATTGGCAAAGAAACAGATTTCTCTTTTTAATGGAAATCATTTTCTTAGCACTAGCTAGCAGGATTTCTGCAAGCTTCATGGCATGGGCACTCTTAGATTTAAATGAGTACCCAACAGACGTGATATCAGGGTCTCGTGGGAAACTAATAACATCAACTCATTCATCTATGTCCAGATTTCTGTACGTTGAATAATATTACAGAAGACAATAGAGGTTTATATTTTTAAAAAGAGGGAACCTCCGCTGGCCATTAAAGCCGACCCTGTAAAGTCCTTTAGCCGTAAATAACTTAAGAAGTCCTTTCAGTCTCATCTTGTCTTGCCGTTTTTAATCACTAAACTTTAGTGCCTTTCTTGATGACTTCCACACACACAGACTGCTTTGTGATTCAAGAGCTATCAAAATATGTCAAAGTGAATCCACAAAAAGACTCTACAGACTCATCCTAACTGCGCTGTGCTGAGATATAATGGTCACGTCAAGGCCTTGTTAACTTAGGGAAATTAACCATTTCTCTGTTGTACCTGGCATCCCTGCCAATGTGATGCTAATGATGAGGGTGATACACTGAACGAAGTTGGGAGAGGGGGGTTAGAATAGTACGGCCTGCGGGGCACCACTCTGATTTCCTTACATCTGCTGCAAATCTTGAATGTTTTGTCCTATGGGAACCTCACAATTGTCATCGTGGCGAGTTTATGTTTTAAATAAGAACTGAAAAGTGATAACTTACCGCCTGTTTCAAGCTGCAATGAAGATTGTCAAATTATTGTAGGTTCAGGTACTGTAAACACCAGTTTATTAGTATCTGATGTGAGGCGGTTAGATGGGATTGGTTCGGTCGTCAGCGCAGGAATGACATGCACGGATTTTAAATTTTTTTTTAAATTTCTTTGCAAGAAGGCTGAGGAAAAAAAAGTTTTGACAAGACGGAGGAGATGGACGAGACATGCAGCTGAGAGGAGAGATCCAGGGTAACCGGTGTTAGACCGCTGGGCCGGATCAGAGACATGAATTAAGGCATCAGGAGCAGGATGACTCATCCACTCTGAGAAGTTCCCCTCCGCTGTAAACCTCAGCCATACCAGCGTGGTGTGATGCCATGGTCAGATCGTTAAGCCCTCCTCCTTTCACTTGCTAAATTTATCCTCTTCTTGGCTCCAAACACCCCCACCCCCTCTTCCCCCATTGCTCCAAAAAGATGACATCACCTCTGCTCCTGGCGCTGCTCGCTCGTAAATCATTCTGCCACACATTTCTCCCTCCTGGCATTTTTTTAATCCACCACAAAGCTACTACACTGACTTTGTTTTGTTTTTTTTAAGAGTCTGGTAGGATTTCCAAAACAAGGTGATTGACAGGTCACAGGTTCGACACCAGCAGCACCTGATGTGTCCATCCCCTTTTGGAAGTGTCTCCTAACAAGACAAGAATCACTAATTGGGGCCCAAACTGCTGTTATGTCACTGAACAGTTTGCAGAAGAGTGAGTCACAACTTGGACTTCCAAATAAACTGGTTTCTGATGACGGTCTTTGTATAATGATGAGTGAAGTGTTTTGAAGAAAACCGTTGTCCTTACACCCCCTGATGAGCTAAAGCTGTGGAGGTTAAATCAGGATTAGGCTCAGGGTTTTTTTCAATGATGTCATCCTTGCTGCCCCCCCTACAGTGAGCAACTAATGGCACACACGCAGGAAAAGCACACACTTTTCTAAAGATCCAGGTTAATTACTTAGGCTCTTAGTTGTGTAATGATCCAAAGCCTGTGGATTGAGTCCAAGTGTGCGGGGGCTAAAGCTGCTGCTGTGTGGGCAGATGTGTGTCGGGCCAGTGTTGTCTGCGTGGGCAAGTGTTTTTGGGTTTGAACAATTGTCTGTCTGTCTGAGCAGAAAAAGACTTTTCAAACTGTAAAAGGTGTTCCAGGAGGTTTTATGTGTGTTTTTTAAAAGTGATTGCATCAGACGGGCGTTTGAAATAAATTACTTTGCCAAGGACAGTGTTGTGCAGCAATTTGTCCTGGCGACGCTGGAGCTGAGTGTCATGATATAATGTAGTTTCTGCAACAATGGCAACAGTACCCCACATAGTGTTCTGTGTATCAGGGGCTTGTTCAGACCAATTCAGTGCGGGGAGTCCAGGTGTGCCACCGCACCATCTGTATTGCATTGCTTGGCCTGCTAGTTTGCAAACGTCGGCTAACATTAATGTGCTACAGGTAAATCCAGATGAACTAGCGCAGCAAAAAGGTTACATAACATCAAGGGGCAAAGCTTCTGGCAAATCAAAATAAGGTATCATGACATAATATTTGCGTAGCTAAGTTACTGGTGATCAGGTAAAACAGCACAAAGCTAACACACCATTAGCTCCCCAACATCAGCTAATCGGACATGAAGAGAATATAACATTAATCGGGGGAAGAGCAGAAGATTTCATAACAGTGGGCGATACATTTTTAAGCAGAAGCTTTGGCTCTTCAAATGAATAAAGAGACCATCTGTAACTTGCAGTGGAATCCAATTTGCCAAGTTCCACAAAAGCTATGTCATCCATAAACTGCCAGATTCAGTAGGGGCCAATCCATGTAGGGCCCATGGTTTGGCCCCTCCATGCACATGTCCATGCTATGGAATATCCGAGACGGAAAATCTTAAAGCATCTTGGATAAGAACTTTAGCTTGTTATGTACTGAATGGGGAAATCACCAAATTCATACCCTTTTCCAACTCATTAACGTCAACTTGTTTTGACCCGTCAACAAACAACCCTTTTGTGCCGGCAGGTGTTTGGCAATAAGATGGTCATCCCTTCACTGGATGGTGCCTTGTTTCAGTGGAACCGGGACAGGGAGAGTATGGAAGCAGTGCCTTTCAGTGTGGAGTCCCTGCTGGACTCGTCCTACCGAATCGGAGAGGACACTGTCCTGGTCGGGGGCAAATCCCTTACTACCTATGGCCTGGGGGCGTACAGCGGCAAGGTCAGTGAAATCACATCAATTTAAGCTTGTAGCACGTTAATGCATTTTAAAGATCAAAGTCATATTGTTCCTCTCTTTTTCTGAGACAGTGAGTTACCAAATATTTTTGAAAGAGGTGAACACGGCGGCAAACTTGTTCCCGCCACGTTAACGCAGTGGAGTAACCCTCTTTGTAATTTCCCGTCGTGTTGTATGCCTCAGCTTCGGTACATCTGCTCTGCGGTGGGCTGCAGTCGCTGGGGGGATGACGAGATGGAGACCGAGGACGTGCTCCTGCTGCAGAGGACTCAGAAGACGGTGCGAGCCATCAGGCCCCGATCAGGGATGGAGAAGTGAGTTTTATTTAATCAGTCAATCGATCTGTCATTGTCAGTCAGCTTGAGTCACGGAGCAGCTACTGTATCTTGTGTGTGGTATTTCAGAAAGCATCACAGGCACGCGACTGACTTTCCGTCAGTGGTTTTAAATAAAATCAGTAAAGGCTTCTGCCAATAGGAGTTAACATTAATACGTCTTCTTTTTTACCCGTTGGCTTTACCACGCTGACCACACCGATATTTTTAGTAGAATTTTTGAACTTGAACTTTGCAATCTGAACAAGAAGTATCGTCATCCATTCATTCTTCGTCAGCATCCTATCTCCCTCAGCAGGGAGCATAAATGTTTAATTTAGTAAGCAAGGATGGGTCTGAGCATATTTAAAATGCAGTGAGTAATTAATCATTCATTTATTAAACAAAATAATCAACATTATTAGCATTGCTATATATTTAGGTCTACCCCTAATTGTGATAATCATTTACAAAATTACAATTGAAGTTGTTTTCAATCATGCATTATCACTCTTGATACTAGGTGGAACTTCAGTGTTGGAAACTTTGAGCTGAAGCTCCTTCCTGAGACGCAGTCTGGAATGAACTTCCTGGAGGGAGAAGTTGCAAATGGCGACGCCTGGAGGGAGAGTCAGCGGGTCATCACTGATGAGCCGAAAGAGAGAGAGCAGCCGGACAACCAGCAAAACCAGAACCAGCATCTGGACCTAGTCATCAAAGTGTCTGTTCCTGATTGGAAGGTCATGGCCTTCAGTACCCAGCCTGACGGACAGCTGGTCTGGGAGCGTCAGGTGAGATGTTGTAAACTGCCAAAAAAAAACAACCCATTTTGATCAGTAATTTAGTGGCACTTACACTGAGCATGTTTGCGGTGGTTTATTTGAACTCTGGCATCTGGCTGCTTGAGTTCAGTGTTTTCATGACCGTCACTCTGGAGCTCAGTAGTTTATCATTCTGCATCACCTGTGTAGTTCTGCACACCCATCGCTTCGGCTTGGCTGGTGGGCGGCGGTAAAGTCACACCAATCACCCTGTTTGACGACAATGCCTACAGCAACCAGTCGGAAACCGATGAAGAGGATGATGACAGCGATCCAAAGAAGGCCAGAGGAGCTGCAGAGTCCAGTGTTTACCTTGGTAAATGCATACACATTCACAGATGCTCACACTACATGCTTGTGTTCCTTTCTAATTTTGACTTTACAGTATTTGCAATTTCTGTGGCTTTTTTTTTTATTTTTATTTCAAACCCTCTACAGTTGTATATGAGGTGCCAGTGAGTCTGATGCATGTATAACTCCTTTGCCCTTGGTTTATCAGGGATGTTCCAGGGACAGCTGTACCTCCAGTCCTCGGTGAGGATCACCGACAAGTTCCCTTCCAAAGCCATCGGATCGGAAAACGACATAATTCCACTACCCACTGTCAAATGGAAGCCTCTAATCCGTAAGTCCACAGCTCCTTAGTCGTCGGGTGCTGTGTGTAATCAGCAAGGCAACTTAGTTTGTTAGTTAGTTTATTGATTTAAACACAAAGCGATACTGTATCTTGTTTTCCAGAAATGTTTGAATAAATTGGTATCCTTTTGGGCTTGTTCCCTGTTGCTCAGAGCTTCTTCTTCATTCCCCATAATGTAAGACTATCCTGTCATTGTTATTCTTACTGTATGGATCCCTCTTTCTACCGAGATCGAAGAACTCATTCATCATGTCCTTGACGCAGATTCCCCATCTCGAACCCCAGCCCTGGTCGGCTCTGATGAATTTGACAAGTGTCTGAATAATGACAAGTTCTCCCATGAAGAGTACAGCAACGGAGCCCTGTCCATCCTTCAGTATCCGTATGGTAAGAACCCGATGCAGGACATAGGCTGTAAAAGACCACAATAAAGTCTCGTATACATAGACATGCTGCATAGGCACTAACTGATTTCTGCGTTTCCGCTCTGTAGACAACGGCTACTACTTCCCCTACAGCAAGCGTTACCGGGGGAAACGTGACAGTGCTGTGAGCCTGATAAAAGGAAACTGGGCAGGAGCTGAGAGTCGCAGGAGAAAGGACCCCGTCCTGCTGCTGCCCTGGTGGAAGGAGATCCTCGGCACCATCGTCTTCTGCATCGCCGCCACCACCTACATCGTTCGCAAGTTCTTCCACCCTCCCACCCCAGTGGCCTATGTGAGGGTAAGACCACAGACACAGCCTGACGCAAGAATACCATACTGACAGTGATTACTGCTGCTTATTCTTGCCATATAATGTTAAATGCACTGCGTGTAACTTCTGAAATCAGTGTACAGTATAAGAAAAACCAAAGAAACCCAGCTTCCACCTATGGGAGGATTCATCATGATCTTTATTATGATTCAGTGTGGATGAAGGTTTTATTTGATTTTTGTCAAAATGTCTGCTTTATCACAGGCATTCATATCCCCATCAGGAAAAGTCTCCTCAAAATATGTCACTCAACAAACTTTATTGTCACATCCATATCCGTGTTTTAATTAGGCTGATAAAGTTAATTTCAAACTAAGGATTGACACTGTAAATCTGTATTTTTAAAGCAAGACACGAGCAGGTAATTCTTCGGTGTTCCTTTTTAACATAAGTACATTTATTTTCATAGGACTGTCGTGTGACAGAAGAGGTTCAATACATTTACTGCCCTCTGTCATATGTTACCTGTGGCTGAGAGACTTGTTCAACTTTTTCTTAGAAAAAAATACCCAGCATGCTACAGAAGTCAATCTTGTTGTTTTTAAAGCCAAAACTTGGTAACATTTCTAATTTCCTCCATGTTTCTTTGCTGTCCTCCTTCTGTCCCTCAAAGCAACGGAAAGAGTCCGAGACGCAGTGCCAGACAGACAGCAAGTTTGACCTTGAGGTTGTGGAAACCAAAGAGCCAGTTGCTATGGAGACCCGTTCCAGCGAATATGTGTCCAGGTACATTATTAACACACTGTGAAGCTGAGGCAGAGTGCGTTCTCCGTAAATTATTTTTGCCATGACTCAGGAGAACTTCACGTAAACGCTACTACCGTGCCGGGAATTGTTATCCTCACACTTGAAAGTCACATGCGAGTGTCTCACTCTTTCAAGGTGTAGCTACAGATTCGGCACTGTTACCATGGTGACCACTGGTCTTCCAGCCTGCCTTGATAGGACAAGGCAGAGATGGGAGATAGGAGTCGTAGTAGTGCATGATTGGATAACTCAGCTGTTTGCCATCAAATGAAAATGACCTTGGCCCCCGCAGGCCCCACCCTACCCAGCAGCATCTGCCACAGGGTCACATTACATCACTGTCAGCACATTGTCAGAAGGTTTTCTTTGTTATTTTTGGACATCCCAAATATGATCAGCAGCCAGAATTTATGACCTGCCACTGACCTCCTGTAGTCTGATCGATGGAGTTTGCCTGTTTAGATTCATAGGATAAATAATGAATCTTCGTTGGATGAATAACCTCCCCGTGCCCGCCCGAACCCCCCCAATCCAAAAAATACCTGACTGAACTGCAGGGTTTTTTTCTCCTGTTGACGTCACTTGCACATTCTCTTCTTTTGATCCACTCTAACATGACAAACACCCCACCCTTTCCTTTAAAGCTGCTGCCGCAATCCTTGCAAATTGCTTTTGCCAAAGAAGTTTCCCTAAATATAACTGGTGGCTGTTGCAGCAGCTGAGGCAGGCTTGAGTCAGGATCGTTAGGAGGGAGATAGCGATCAGGAAACAAGGTCCGAATCACATGTGCCCACACATTTCCTAATAAGACAGCCTTCAATCCCCCAAGGAGCCTGAGCAGGGATGCTTTGACTAGGGGCAGAACAGTGGTTTCCAAACTTTTGCAGAGCACAGCACCCCATCAAAACAAATCTTTTGTCGTGGCACCCCGAGCGAGCCAACCAACCCCCATTATGAAAAGTATGTGTGGCACACAGATTCTATTTTATATTACATTTTATATTAAAAGCCAAAAGGTACTCTGTGGATTTACAGATAAATATTTAACAATGAATACAATTAAATACGTAATACTTAATATGTTAAATGTATTTCTTTCATTTTCTTCGAAATGAAAATTTGCTTATATTTAAGGTTTACGGAGACAAACAGACCAACAAACAAAAGAAATGTTGCAGGCATTTTAATGGGACACGTGAGCCTGCTGCGCAGCACTCTCATGTGGGGGGACAGGGTGTATACCAGGGATGAGCGAGCCAACATGATGTTGGGAACGTGCAGTGACTGTGATATATCGGACAGCTGGCGTTGAAATATGGCTTGCAGTGGAGCTATGTTTACTGAACACACTGTTAAACACTGTCACAGCTGTATAAAACAAAATGAATATAACATTTTTAAACTTTAAAATAGGCCATGTTAATAAAGGAAGATCATCTTGCCACAGAAACGTTAAGTTACACAAACTGGCACTCCGTGTAAATGTTTTTGCCCTCTACACTTTTGCAAACTTTGGAAATGTACGCCGCATAGGTTATCTTAGATTCTGTCGTAGCCTAGTGACAGCCAAGCGTTTTTCTGACAGCACTTCAGTTTGAATTCCTGATACTGTTTAGCTGTAAGTTGGTTACCTGCCAGCTCAGCAGCCACAGCCAGCCTTGACAGGGATTTGGCTTGTAATAATTCCTTCCCCGCTAATCACCTTTTACCACTCAATAAGCCTCCTTGACCTCGGTGAATTGTATGATCTCTGGTGTTTGAAATTGTCGCGCGCACACACACACACACACACACACACACGCACACACACACAGCGCTCCTTTCTACCCCTGTGAGCAGTGTGATTCTTCTTTGTGTAATGACATCACAAAGTGTCTTCTCCCCAGGTACCTGACTGACTTCGAGCCAGTGCAGTGCCTTGGCCGCGGGGGCTTCGGTGTTGTGTTTGAAGCACGCAACAAAGTGGACGACTGCAACTACGCCATCAAAAGAATCCGTCTGCCCAACAGGTAGCGCCTCGCGCTGGTCACACCACAGACTTTCTTGCTGGAGGCCATTAGCTCTTCCTTTATCTCGGTTTTCTTTGAAGCTCTTAAACTCAGATATGTAAGCAGCAGCCTCCTTGTCGCCACACAGAAAACCACGTAGAGGCATAACTGACATTTTGGTACAAATATTAGCCAGGCATTTATATTTATACTGATGAGAATGGAAATGTAGTGTTCAGCAACAGCAGCTCGGCATGTTGATTTCATTTCAGCGCTGTTGTCGACTGGTGCGTTACGTAGTGCATAACAAACTAGTATGTTAATTACTTTCATGTCCAGTAGTAGAACGGTTGTACTAGAAATAATAAACACAAAAAAGTCTAACAAACGCCAAAGTCTTATTAGAACTTCATCATGGAGGGGGTTTAACTATAGGTGGAGGCGGTTGTCCTGAATGTGGATTAAAACCCTAAAGCTCAGCTTTACGTCATTCAGAGAGCTGGCCCGCGAGAAGGTGATGCGAGAGGTGAAGGCACTGGCCAAGCTGGAGCACCCGGGGATTATCCGCTACTTCAACGCCTGGCAGGAGAGCCCCCCCGAGGGCTGGCAGGAGGAGATGGACCAGAGGTGGCTCAGAGAAACCAGGTGAGCCAGGGCTTTTAAACCTGTTAATCCTGTACAGCTCAGCATGGCGCTAACGCTGCCAGGGGTCTGTTGTCCAGGGATGGCATCCGTGCAACAAAATGTAACCCCCTCTCCTCGGGAATGCCGTTTCTGACATTTGTTGCGCCACAGACTTTACATCACTCGCCCTCCCTTCACTGGTTGATTAAGACAGATGTTTAAATGCAGGGGAATGAAAAAAGCATGTTCACACAAGCACGTTTGCAGAAGGTTGACTGAAAGTCTGGCGTGTTTACTCCTTTGCATAAGTTTGTTTGGGCAGATTAAAGTTAAAAGTAACACCAGATAACCATGCAGACAAGTCTCATCCTTGTGTTTGCTTACTTTTGACTATTTTGGAGTTTTGTAAACTGTTTTGTTGTAACGTTGTCTTGCACATTTGCCGTTATCTTGATTAACTGGTGGCAATTTTGACATAGCGGTTATTCGATTGTAGCAGTGGGCCGGTCAGCAACAACACTCCTTTCTCTCATTCAGTACCACCGACTGGCCAATGAGCTTCCTTGACCACATGGAGGCGCTGTCAGTCAAAGTTCCAGTGTCCAGCTCAGTGTCACCCGTCTCTGGGCCTGATGGAGACGCTCTGGAGGCCTCTGTCGATGCGCGGGCCCTGCTCTCCGGCAGCGCCGGGGCTGCTATGGGTTTCGGGGGTGACATTGGAGACCTGTCCTTCCGCCCGCTGCTGGGCCACGACAGCCTGATGTCTGAGAGGGACAGCCAGGCCGACCCCGACGCATCAGACACCCCCGACTCCTTCGAGCTCTGTCCTCCCCGTGGCCCCAGCGACTGCACCTCTTCTTCCTTTGACATCGTGTTCGAGGACTCGGGCTGCGACCGCGATGCCGACGCAGACACCGACTCGGCTTCTGGTGCGGCCAGTCCGGGCACGCTGACGGAGAAGAACAGCTCGTCTTCCTCGCACACCAGACGACAGGAATCTGTCCCATCCTCCTCTTCCTCTCCCCCCCGGCCAACCTCGCTTGTCCTGCCTCTCCCCACATCTCCTCCAACCCAGCGAGTACAGCCTTCTCCCAAGGTCAGTCGATCATTCACTGAGTCAGCTGTAATTAACCGGGGCCACAATCTTGTTTCACCTTGTTGAGCTTTATTTTGGGGTTTTGACTGTTCCTTTATTATTAAAATGAATCCTTTACTGTTGTTGTTTTTTCCAAGTTTAAAGATACATTTTAATACCTTCTGGTGTGGACATCTGTTGTAGAATTTAGAAACACTGAAATAATGAGACTATTCATTATTAAACCGAGATTTTGTATTTTTAATATTGGCTTTTTGGCTCAGAATGACACATGTATCATTTGGGGTGAAGAAAACGGCATGTTAATATAAAATAAAGAGACCTTTTATAGTTTTGACTGATTTTATACAGACAGGTGAGGTTTCCCTTTTTTTTTCTCTTTTTTTTTCTTTTTTTTCTCCAAAATGAAATCTTTAGTTTCCAGTTTGAATCTTGACGCGTTGACACCTTCCTCTCCTGTCTCCAGGTCTACCTGTACATCCAGATGCAGCTCTGTCGGAAAGAGAACCTGAAGGACTGGATGGCTCAGCGCTGCCTCCCGGAGCAGCGGGAGCACAACCAGTGTCTGGATATCTTCCTGCAGATTGCGGAGGCCGTCGATTTCCTGCACAGCAAGGGGCTCATGCACAGGGACCTCAAGGTGAACACACACACACACACACACACACACACACACACACACACTACACTCTGTCCACTATACAAGCAACAAGTGTATGTAGCAGTAAGCTAAACTTTTCCTTCCATTTTATTCCCTATTGAAATTGTGAGTGTAAAACATAAGAAACACAATCCTGATGCTACTACTTTGACCGCATCCCCAGTTAGAAATGTTAACCAGGCTCACTGATAACCATGATCACCGATCAAGCTACTTAATCTTACCATTTCACATTAATTGAATTTCTGTAGATTCACTTTTCTTTTTTCTTTTTTTTTTTTGCCAGAAAATCAAAATTGATTTTGGTTCCAAGTATTGGCCCCTCTTGGTGTACAGGAAGTGAAAAGTTAAAACCTAATGTTAAATACAAAGCAACATCAGACACTAAAACACATGTACTCACTAACCGATAGCTTCAGTCTGCTTTAAAAACCCTTTCAAACTCTTAAAACATGATGCCTTGCAAAGTGCAAAGCGGCCTGGTTTTGGTTTGAACATCCTGTGATGTGACTTTACTGTGTTTTGCGTATGTGAAGTGAGATATTAGCGGACGGCGTCAGCAGGTTCGTGCATTAGTAATGCTCTCTGCCTTCATGCGTGTAATGTGCGGCGCACGTTACGTAACCTCTCACCGTCGGCCCTCCAGCCCTCCAACATCTTCTTCACCATGGATGACGTGGTGAAGGTGGGAGACTTCGGCCTGGTGACGGCCATGGACCAGGAGGAGGACGAGGACGAGCCGAGCGCCCTGACGCCCGCCCCGCTCCTGACCCGACACACCGGCCAGGTCGGCACCAAGCTCTACATGAGCCCAGAACAGGTGAGCAGACTAAAAGGAATTCATTTGCAGCAATGTTTTGATTTTTTTTTCACCGGAACAATAAGCAATAAACTGAAACTACAATAAGGAAAATAGGGACTTTGCGTCTGAATTCCATCCTTTCCTTTATGTCCTGGCAGCTCTCTGGAAATTCGTACTCTCACAAAGTGGACATTTATTCTCTGGGTCTGATCCTGTTTGAGCTGCTGTATCCTTTCAGGACCCAGATGGAGAGAGTGAGGGTGAGTCAGCAAACACACGAGCACATAATCACGTCTTGGGTTTACTTCATTTTCTCTCTTCTTTTTTAATTCCTCAAAGGGTTTTTATAGAGCAATAAGTGACCCCGTGACTCTTTAAATTTGCCACGCCTCTGATTATTATAGTCCATTGAGGCAGTATTTGTATTTTCCTGTTTACAATTCGCAATATAGGCTGTGTAAGTTACAAATTTGCTTGCCAAGCATAACATCTGGACAATCTTGAATAAAGATTCATTCAAGAAAAGGAAAGACTATACAAGTGTGTTTTGAGAATGAATTCATGTTGAACTATTTAAAAATGAGAAGCGATTACATTTTTCAGATCATTTCCAAAACCGACAGGCCACCACTGATTTTATAAAGATGGTTAAAATGGAAATGATATGAACTCATTTTGGTCTTCAGTAAACATCCCCGCTTCTGCAATTTGTTTAAGCTGAAGAACCGAGAGACTTTCTAATGAGGCAGTGTATCTGCTGTTCTTTTATTCAGTTAATTATTCTATTTTGTCTGAAAACTCTGTCCGGAAACTGTACATAATCACCATTGTCATCGGCGTGATCAATGTTGTCAGTTTAAATGGTAGATTTTCTTTGCCCCTGTGCGTGTGCCATGGACCAGGACGGCTTTGTCTCAGTAACAAAGGGCCTGATTAGCCGTTAGCACAGCTCCACTCACAGGTGTTTACATCATTTCTTCCAGACCCTGACAGAGGTGAGAGAGCTGCGCTTCCCAGAGGTCTTCTCCAAGAACAACGTTCAGGAGGTGAGTGGCCGTCTGCTGCCACCTAGTGGCTGTAAACACAAACTACGACTGAACCAAGAAAAGAACAAATCGTGTGGCGTTTTTAACCCTGACAACAAGAATTAGGAAATGAAGAAAGTGGGACACATCCAGAGCTGTGACAGTTAATTCTCACTATGTAGTCTGTCACAGATTTAAATGACCTGTCAGCACCTACATTGTCCATTTGGGGAGTCGGACCTGCCGAGCTAATCCAATTAGGAGTTGGAATAATTTGCTCCCAAATCAACAGAATAAGAAGTGAAAAATGCAATTATCATCATTTTGCACACTGAAACATAAAGACCGCATTACTATCCGAGACCGTTGCATAAACTTGGTTTGTAAGTATAATTTGAATCCACCATCCCAATAGAATCAAATTATCTAAATTTTCAAATAATCAACTGAATATGTTCTTCAGTGCCACACCAGGCCCCGCCTGACAGTTTGCTGTGGGGTTGGTTATAATTACCTTTCTTACCTGTTCACTTTGTAATGAGATTAACATAATCCCTTAGCATAATCTGTGATTCTCCAACACTGGAAATACCCTCGCCCTGTTATCCCAGTATCCCACATTACTAGTTGTGTGCTGTTCTATTTTAACATGTCCTGTACATTATGTGTGTGTGGGTGATTACGTGCTTCTGTGTGCTTTTTGCGTACCATCTGTGTTTTTATGTGGTATTTCATTATATGAGTTGGGTGTGTAATTTAGTGCTTGAATTACAATGTGTACTGGTTCTGCTGTGTTCCATGAGCTTTAAGAAAAGCCAATCAGTTGAACTAATGGATGATAATATTAACAGTAGCTTTGCTGTAGCCTGACAGTGTTCTGATGGACATGGCTGTCCTGTTTTTCTCTCTGTGTGTAGCTGAGTATGGTGCGCAGCATGCTGTCATGGAGCCCGGGCGAGCGTCCTGAGGCGGCTGAGATCACAGGGACTCCCCTCTTCCAGGAGCTGGAGCTGCCTTGCCGACTGGCCATGAGGCAGCGCTCTCGCACCTACAGCGCCTCGTCCATGGGACGCCCTTCGCGCCAGACATCGACTACCTAGAAAAATCCCATGACGCAATATGTAACCCTCATCCCGCAAACCCCCCTGTTTCCCTTTCATCCCCCTGCTGGTCTGCCGCCCACGAGAAGCACCTCAGCCCCATGCCATCACAACACTGCCTCAGACAGAATCACTTTAAACGCCAAGTACGACAAATGTGCAGGAATGTATCCCTGTGCCTTTAGAGCAGCGAGAAAAAGTCCTGCACAGTTGCTCTCCTTGGCAAATACACTTGCCGTTACATATTCGCACACCATTATGCTACCCACGTTCCCCAATTTTAATCACACTTACAAGTGATAGAATATTTTAAAAGCGACAGCCGTTCTGTAATGTTCACGACCAGACTTGGCTCGAGTGGTACTTGCAAATAATTCTTAGTGGTTATTTCAAATGGCTTTGAGTATCAGATGGGCAGCGTTTACTGCAGCCAGTCAGCTCAGTGTAGACTAAGCTGTTCACAGAACATTATAACTAATTGATCATGAAATGTTTACCTGTGATTGTCTTGAATAACAAACCCAATCATCTGGTAATCTGAAATAGTTGACACCCATGCTAAGAACGATATAAGATATGATTTGATCCCCGTCTGGTCACAACACGCTGCTTGTGCCCTCAGGCAGTGTTCACTCACCCACGCTACACCTCAGGTATCAAAACCAAGAGGACACTCCAAAGGGGCCTTTGATGCTTGATCATCCTATCTACTAGGGACTGGTATACTGCTGACTGGTACGAGCGCTAACTGGTGTTCTGAAACCCAATATGCCTGATTTGGGAGACCAAAAAAAAGACCATCTTTTTTCCTATGTGTTTTTTTTATTGAGAGAAGGTTATGTATTGCGTAGAGAAGTTTATAAGATATGATTTGCCTTTAGAAAGGGGCCTGCGGCCCCCTCTGAATGAATGCTGAGCCTCTGGTTCCTGTCTTTTTTGCATGTACCTGATAGGAAAGTGAAGAAGTGAGTTTGTTATCTTAAAGCCAGTACTTGGAAGCAGTTTCTCTGTGTGTAAATTTACACGATGACTCTGAGGTGCTCAATCATTTTCCAACACCTCCTCTTTGCTCTGTGTACATAATTGAAGGGAAAAATCTGTTTATATCCTTTTCTTTTAATTCATTAAGATATGTTTGATCAATCCTGTACATACTGTAAGGCGCCGTTGCTTGTAAATGGCTTTTTCTTGAGGCAACTGTAAGATAGTGTGATATACTGTCAGAGCTGGAACAAAGAGGAGACGATCTCTGCCATTAACGGATAGCTGAATGTTACAGTGTGACCTCCAGAGACAGATGAATGGTGGTCACCTCTTCTAGCTGTTCTGAAATTATTCTCAGTGTTTGTTTTCACACGTGTGGGGTACCAAGTGGAACGGGTTTGCCCTGCTTTGAGCACCAGAGGAGAACCCACAGGACTAGAGTGCCATTTGAAAGTTGGTTAAGTGTACTTTTCTGTAACCGCTAACTCACCTCACATTTTTAGAAATGTGCTACTGTGCTCCAAACCCCACCCAGCTGGTGTTTATGGCGAAGCACCACAAACACAAATACTGAGGTCTGCAGCTCTCCCATGATGCAGGAAAAATAGCATTTAGTCGAGAAGATGATACTGTTTTATCCCCTCTACACTGTCTACTGGGGACCTGGACCTGATGTTGGTCATGTGATCCACATAAGCATTGTTTTATGTACATAAGAATTGCTGGGAGAGTCACATGACCCATTTGTAACTACACACACACAAACTGCTAATTGTAATGTGCTTTCAATGATTGTACTTTTCTAAGATCTTCTCTTTCTTTTTTAAAATAAGCACAGTTTTTTTTTTTTCTTGTTTTTTTTTTTCTGCAGTGTTTTTTGATCAATGTAAAGTCTGATTCAGGAAGTTAAACTGACGTTTGTTCCTCCATCCACTCAGCCCACAGAAGATGAGTCATTCTTGTTGTAAAATGATCAGTTCTCTTTTCAGAGTTCAAAACATACTGTACTCCCACCATGATGAAGGTGGAAACTGGAAAATGTGGTTCCGTAAGACATATCCTCAAGTTAACGGGGGGAAAATGTGAAAACTCTTGCCGCAAATTCAGACAAAAGTCGCTTTGTGACCGACGACTATGTAGGTACACTTACTTAAGTCCTTTGTTGACAATGTAACACCTTTTGTAGAATTAATGTTAGATATTTAAAAGGAATTCTATAATCGAGCCAGAGAAAGCCCTTCTTTTACCAAAAAATTAGCTGAAAGGAGTTAGGCACTTTTTTGTCCTCTGTTTTATAGACATCAATTCCTGATTTAATGGTGATACAAAGACTTGTTTGTGGACAATTTACAACAGGACAGAAGGAAACTTTCACAACTTAAATCACCTACAGTAGTAAATAGCTTCGTACTATTAACACTGAAAACAGCATTATTGACAATAGTGTATTATTGGAGGTTCTAGAGATTTGCTTCTTTTCACTCAAACTAAGAAAATGTGATTATACAGTAGGTTCTTCATGCTTTGTTGAATTGCGTTTATTCCTTTTACTTCTGCCGTCCAGGTAGCTTTTTCTGAGGATAATTTAGTTGAAAATAAGCGCCCCCCCCCCCCCCGTCTTCTCAATCTCTGATGCCTCTGTCTGGACATGTAGTTGCGTGTTCTTGTGCACAAATCCCATTCTCGGTCAATGTTGAAATGTAAATATGTTTATTTGCTTTATTTATGTTTTAATGATGTGATCAATCCTTTTTGGGTTGGTGTTACGAATGCGCTTCATGCGATGGAGCGCGTTGGAATATGATGACTTCTTACAAGTCTAAATTTAATAAACTGTTCTATACCGTTTGTACAGTTGTGTGTCCTTGGTGTGCAGTCTGTGGGGTCGGTGTTGGATCGCTCTGACGTTCCTCACCTGATCATCATTCGGCAAACAACCACCAAACATTCCTAAAAATAGTGTTTTCTTTTTCTAAACACCAGTCCTACGAATAATTCACACAGGTTTGGTGCTACTCAAACTTCCTGTATGTGTCTGCTATATATTGATATATTTATGTCAAGCTGTGTTGAATCAGCACACGACACATTATGTGACGCACGGAAACAGTTGTTTAATACACGATTACACAGCCCACCGAATCGTGTGTTTTTGTAAATTTCACACACCCTGACACTGAATCAAGAATGAAACCGAACAACACATTTGTGATGATTACATAATGAAATCAACTGCAGTAATACTGTAATAACCCTGAGGAAGAGTTGATCCTAATATCACTATGAAGTTGCTGAAGTAGAGATGCCCCATTGGAACATTATATTTTGAAAACACACTGTGGCAAGGCAAGTGTATTTGTATAGCACATTTCAGCAACAAGGCAATTCAAAGTGCAAAACACATTATACAATAAGTAGTTCCGACCAAGCAATCTAAATTGGTCAACTAGACATTGAGCATGACCTCACACCGTGCTCAACACAAAAAATGTTACTCCGCCATATTTATTAGGTTTTAATTAACGTTAACTCTGTATAATTTGGTAAGTAGGTTAACATAGGATTCTACTAGCGTTACTGACTGTTTTCCAGTTGTTAATCAGGCCCCGTGTGTTTCCAGGGAAACTGAGATAACAATAAATTTTTATTATATATTTTATTGTGTTGGTACCTGTTGTATAATTGGAATATTACAGTCGAGGGTGAGCTTTAACGTCACCGCATCACTGTTCTGCCAATAGTGACGTTAAAGCACACCCTCGAGTGTAATATTGCTTAATTAAAAAAAAAAGTAAAAACACGATAAAACAGGAGAGTAAAAGTTACAGCGCAGTATAAGAAATGAATAGTTATTCGATTTCATAACAGGCGGCAGCAAACAGAAAAGTCTTCGGCCTTGATTTCAAACAACTGAGAGTTGCAGCAGACCTGCAGTTTTCTGGGAGTTTGCTCCGGATATATGGTGCATATAAAAACTAAACGCTGCTTCTCCAAGTCTAGTTTTGACTCAGGGGACTGAAAGCAGAGCTGTCCCAGATGACCTGAGAGGTCTGGATGGTTCATAATTTAGCAGAAGATCAGAAATGTACTTTGGCCCTAAACCATTCACTATATAAACCATATATATAGTATACTATAGTATATATACTTTATAAACCAACAGTAGTACTCTTAGTGAGGACACGAGCAGGAGAATTCTGATTGATCATCTGCAGCTGTGTGATCGATTGATTTTTTTAGAGAGACCTGTAAAGACACCATTACAGTAGTCAAGTTGACTGAAGGAAGATAAATGCATAGCCAAGTTTTTCCAAATCCTGCTGAGACATAAATCCTTTAATCCCGGATATATTTTTAAGGTGGTTGTAGGCTGACTTTGTAATAGTTTTAATGTGGCTGCTGAAATTCAGGTCTGAGGCCATGACTCCGCCAAGATTTCTGGCTTGGTTTGTGGTTGCTAACATTACTGATTGAAGCTGAGCGCTGACTTTTAATCGTTCCTTGGCTCCAAAAACAATTAGTTTGATCGGTTTTATGTGTTTAATTGAAGACAATTCTGGCACATCCACTTGCTGATTTGTTCAGTGCACCTACTCAGCACTTTGATTGGACTAAAGTCCCCTAGTGACATTGTTATGTAAATTTATGTGTCGTCTAAATAATTATGGTAACATATTTTGTTGTTTCCCATAATCTGAGCCAGTACATCAGCCATGTGGATGTTAAACAGAAGAGGTCCCAGAATTGAGCCTTGGGGAAGTCCACATCTAATTTTTATCGACTTAGATGTGTAATTACCTATAGATACAAAGTAGTCCCTGTCCTTTAAGCAGGATTCAAACCAGTTTAATACTGTGCCAGAAAGTCCCACCCAGTTTTCCAGTTGGTTGTGGTCAACTGTGTCGAATACTGAATAATACCTAGACTGAAATTCTCCCAATGTCTGTGTTAAAGAGGCTGCCATTGAAGACTTTAACTAAAGTAGTCTCATTGCTGTGGTGTGCTTAAAAACCTGACTGGAAGACATCAAAACAGCTGGTGAACTCCAAGACGTTGTTCAGCTGGTGAAATGCAGCTTTTCCCAACGATTTTACTTAAAAACAGGAGGTTTGATATGGGCCTATAATTGTTCATTAGTGATGCGTCTAGATTGTTCTATTTTAAGAGTGGCTTGATGGCCGCAGTTTTCAGGGCCTGTGGGACGACACCTGAGAGACAAGACATGTTGACAATTCGTAGAAGATCTGAGGCCATGCAATTAGAAACATTTTTGGAAAAGCCTGTGGGCAGAATATCAAGGCAGCAGGAAGAGGATTTCACATGTTGTATAATGTCCTCCAAGTTTATATGGTTAATAGGATCAAATTGTGTCATGCTATTTGAATTGATTTTAAGTGGCCACAGTGACAACACATATCCTGTACCTGATGTGGACGCAGGTCTAATATCCGAATTTTGTTAGTGAAGGAGCAAATTCATTGCAGGCCTTGGTAGGCAGAAGTTAGTTTGCCTGTTGACAGTGAGATACAAGGCACTTGCATTATTACTGTTTTTGGCGATGATGTCAGAGAAGATGGACCGCCTTGCATTTCTCAGTTCCAAATTATAAATGCGAAGTCTTTCTTTGTAGATGTCATAATGAACCTGGAGATTTGTTTTTTGCCACCTGCGTTCGGACACGCTCTCTTTTTTTTCTCTTTCTATTCTTAACAGCCTGGCATTTCTCCATGGAGATCTTTTCTTACCAGAGACAGCCTTCACCTTAGTGGGTGCAATGGTATCGATACCATTTGTAATTTTAGAATTGAAGTTATCTACAAGCTCATTACTGAGACCCAAGAGAGGGCGGGTGTGGAGGAGAACGCCTGAATAAATATTTCACTGGTTCGAACATTTGTGGGCACAGAGATAGCACTCTCAGAGAAAACACATGAACGATCAGAGAGAGCGACATCAGTCACCACAACCTTAGAGATGTTCAGACCCTTCGGACCTCCGTCACATGCTCAGTCAGTCCACAGTTATCAAGACCACAACACAGTTCTTTAGTCCCTCTGTCCTCGAGGTTGTCAGCATGGATGTTAATATCCCCAACAATGACTACACAGTCAAAGTCAGTATAGATTATAGACACCAGTTCAGTCATCACAAATATTTTGCACAGTATTTAGGTGGCATGTAGATGTTTAGGAATATAGCTCATGAAGAGGAATTCAGCTGAAGAGCCACATATTCAAAAGAGGCAACATTTCCATATGACGTCTTCTTGCATTAGAGGGAATCATCAAACAAAATGGGAACTCCACCTTCTTTCTTATGCGCTCTGGCTTTGCTTAAAAAGAAACTGAAGTTGGGAGGGGTAGACTCGACCGGTTATCTTGGTCCAACCAAGTTTCATTTTTAAAACGTGAAATTAAGATTGTGCTCAATAATAAAATCTTTGATTCAAAATGTTTTTCCTGACAAAGACCTGACGTTTAACAACACCAAATTCCGTGTGTTAAAAGCATTATCTGCCCATTTATTTTTTGCAGAATCAGTTTCTCAGCAGATGTTTCATCCTTTTTCCATTACCTATAAAGACAGGAATGACAGGGCCCCGGCTAAAAGGCCTCAGTACTTCGTCCACCACTAGCAGATGGAGTTTGCTCAGTTGCCAATAAGTTGACAACTTATCCATGAAGTTTCTTACTGTTGCTCACTTGCCATTTTTGCTGCAGACCGTAAGATGCGGTTGAAAGCCGAGACAAAGCGAGTAAGTGGACCTTGAGTTGTGATTATTTAGTCAAACGACTAATTCTAAGGTTAAGGAATTTCTTTTTTTCCTTAGTCGAATCAAGGGTCTAAGGACAGAGGGTGTTGTGTGTTATACACATTGTAAAGCCCTTTTGAGGCAAAATTGGGATTTGTGATATTGTAAATTAAAATGTAATTGAATTTCACACTTAGCACTTTTGTTAGCATTCAGCAACTAACGTTAGGCCACTGCTCATTACACAAATAGATGCCCCGTTAAACCATCAGGGGACATAGTTTAAATGCTAATAAGATAATCTTTTTATCTTTCTTAATATAACAAGGTCTTAAGATAGTAGACTTTGCTTATAATATGGACATAGAATCCCAGTATCAAGTTTCATCTTGACAGAATAACCGATCAAAGAATCCATTTATGAGGAAATATTATGCGAAAGACGCTCACGCGCTCGCTTGTAAAGGGGCGGGGTCAAACGTTCGAGCCACGCGCGTCTCGCCTCCCCCTGGTTGCGCATTTCCGTTGCCAAAACGTCACTTCTGGATGTCAATATGCGGCTTGGTGCGGCGCTGGGAAACGGGACCGCTGGAAAGATGTAAACCAAGTAACCAGCGAAGACCAGCCTCAGCGAAGACACTAAACGTTATAGCTCCAGAGAAACTGTACCTTAGGTTCCGAAAAAACGCAACCACATCAACGGGCAGCTCGTCGAGTCGCTGTCCCCGAAGCAGCGGAGCGCCTGCCTCAAGCAGCCATCTTTTGTGAGAGAATGTACGGGGCGACGCGGCGGGCCTGCTCGGGCTCTGGCCGGGGCCGGGGCCGGAGCCTCCTGATGCTGACGACCGCGCTCCTGCTCTCGGCCGTCGGGCTGCTCTCCGGGCTGCCTGGCTTCACCGAGGCGAAGGAATGCGACAAGCCATGTATGAACGGGCAGTGCAACGCCGCCACCGGGAACTGTGTATGCTTCCCCGGCTGGGTTGGGGACCAATGCCAGCACTGCGGAGGGCGATTCAGGTAACTACAATGAACACACGGCCAGGATAAGGCTGCTTTCATCTCTGAGATAGGTTGTCTATGCAGTCTAACGTTACGTCTGCTTCGTTTTGTGCCGAATATTTGCTAGCTCAGAGATTGCTAGTCAAAAGATACCGAACAGTGCTCACCTGAGACAGTGAAAGACCGGGTCTACTACTAACTTACTACTGCTACTACTAACGCTTCCATAAGGGCATAGTGCTCCTGGGTCGAATCCAGTACATCTTCTTAAAGATACTGAACAGTGCATGTATGTACTTTGGACGGTTATGATGAGATGAATGTGACTTGCAGTAAAGCAATATTGAGCTCCAAAGCGTTTAATCACCCAAATCTGTTTCCAAACCAAGTGATATCACCCCATTTGTTTTGTACACATCACATCACTGAATGTGATGTTGCTGCTTGACTAGTCGTCTGTCAACCAGGGGTTGACTAGGAACAATTAGAACCATAGCAGGGTTTCATTATTCATACTGGTTTTTGGTGATAAAAGGTCAGAAAATAGCGAAGAATTCCCAATTCAATTTCCCAGAGGCCAAGAAGAAGTCGTCTACTTGCTTGTTTCGTCTGACCAACAAGCAGCCTTAAACCCAAATGTGATCCAAATTTTTAAAAGTGACGTAAAACAGAGAAAGGCCGCAAATCCCCACTTTTAAGAAGCTGTCGCCAGAAAACATTTGGCATTTTTACACCAAGAAATACTTAAATGATGAAATGATTTTGTTTCTTTTCTATCAACCAACCAATTGATTAATCAGGAAATTATGCTGGGATAAAACCATGCACCGATAACCACTTTATTTTACTTTCTGGCCTTTCATACAACCCAGCCGGGTATTTATTTCCAGTTAGGATATGCCAGAACACACGTTGATCTACCCGTGGTTGTATATGTGAGGACGAGGAGTTGGCAGCGTCCCCTCTGCTGAACAAGAACAGAGCTGGTGGCTGCTGGAGATCTCATCAGGGAGCACAGAGGAGGGGACAGTCCAAACAGGCTTTTTTTGTGGTTTTATCCAGCCTGTCAGTGAGACTGTTTTTTTGTTGTTGTCTACCAGACTGTAAATACAGGAGGTGTCGCAATAATTGCGTTATTGACTTATCTTATCATAGGATATACAGTATATGCGATATGTAATTATCGCCGGTCAGGATATCGTGTATGGACATGAGCTTGAACGTTTTTGCCAGCATGATGCAGAATAAACAGCAGGGTTTTTCCTACCGTGACTATATTGCCTGGTGACGATATGTTGTCCAATAAGTAGTAGTTATTGGGACATTCCTACTTTGAACCAAAGCGCTGCGTGGTGTTTGACCCACTTGAGTGTTCCTATAACTGTTATCCACTAACAACAGGACAGCCGCAGCTCAGGGTCAAAGTATGGGAAAGTTGCATGCGCACATACTGAAAGCACTCTGCGTTTTTACAGCTGAGCCATCAAGGTTGGTGCTGTTGGTCGAACTCGTGGAAAACACTTGATAAAACCAATAACAAATCCGTTCTCACTCGCCCCCCTTTCTGGGCACATCTATGCGTAGGCGCTCACCCCGATTTAAAGGAACGTTAGTGACGCCACATACTGTGCGATGGCAAATGCCGTATGCAATTGAAAGGTGTCAGACGTCAATTCATAAGACTATTCAGCCAATCAGTGCTGCGCATTTGGTTCTCTGCGCCCATTCAAGTGTCACTTCTCATTACTGGAGTTTGCATTGGTGGTGTTCCGGTGAGGAAAAGTGTCCTGCAGCACTTGATGACAGCTTCACTTTGACAAAATCAATGATGATTACACTATTGGCCAGTTTATATAGGATTGTGCCCTTCTGCATAGCCATAATGTTTTTTTGTTTTTTTTGGGAGATCCAGCCCCCCCTTTATTTATTTATTTAAATTTGATATTCTCTGTCACGCTGTCTCCGCTTAGTGCCAGCCTGCTAGGTCATAAAGCAGAGCTGGTAGGAGGCCTGCTGTCTTATGCACCCTCAGAAATCGGTTGTGGTCAAGGAAGCCGAAGCTGGAGCTGTGTGCACATTGGCCCAACTGAGCATATCTGACCAGGTAAAATGGAGGCTGAATGACTGCTGAGCCTCTAATGTTTCAGAATGGCAGGCTTGAGTGCTCTCTGCATGAAATAGCTTGTCTTGGTTGTGGTTAAGAGCTGGGAGCCAGTTGCACTCACGTATTAATTGAAACCGTCTATCTCAGTGGGGAATCATCACTGGCCACCAGCTGCATCCTGGGTAACATAGTGGCTCAGTTGTTAGCATGACAGTCCTGGGTTTGAGTGGAGTGGAGGTGAAGGGCTGCTATCAGTGATTATTCTCATCACTGATTCATCTGGCAGTCATTTTTTTGAGTAATTGAATTGTTAGAAAATGAGGGCTAATGCCCATCACAGGGTCCCAGAGCCTTAAGATGTCATCGTCCAGTTGCTTACTTATTCCAAAACCTAAAGGGATCTGGTTTGTAACGCTATGCGAGACAGGGAAAACAGTTAATCTTCACATTGCTAACTGCTCGCTGTGTGTGTGATTTTAGAGAAAAATATAAGTTGGTTTGTACTAAAGTCTTCCTAATGTAATGTGGCCTAAATATGAACCGATTTTGAACAGGACAGACAGGAAACCGAAAAGGCCTGGGAGCTACTGGATTAGTCGATCAATTCTTTAGTCGATCGACAAAACACATGCAGCAACAATTTTGATGATTGATTAATCGTTCAGGCAAATTTGTTTGTGTGCAGATTTGTTGCTTTTCTTTGTTTTACATCACTGTAAACTGAATATCCTTGGTGTGTATGGACTGCTGGTCAGGCAAAAAAAAAATATTTGAAACACTACCTTGGGCTCTGGAAAATTTTAATGGCCACTTTCTGAAATTTTGTAAACGTAACAGTTAATTGCTTATTTGTTGATACTGACAATACCCGTTAGTTGCCGCCGTGTTTGCTCTAAAGCCTGCAGTACCTCACGCATGATGTATATTAGGTATTTGGCATACTCCCATACTTACTGGCCCTTAAAGCTAGAGTTAGTTCTTGGGCAGGGCTTTAGCACTGACCACACATGCCACATGCAGAGGATGAACGTCCCTATGGGGATTATTAAACTCGAACTTTTTCAGTGTCTGCTAAATTTGTCTTCTTTTCCAACTACTTCTTTTGGTTTAGATTCTTTTTTTAGCATTTCCGCTTTATTTGACTGTGAGAGAGACAGGAAAGGCAGGGGAGAGCGAGGGGATGAGATGCAGCAAAGGGCCCAGGCTGGATTCAAACCCAGGCCATTTCGGTAAGGACTCCGCCTTGATACGAGGTACGCACTCTAGCAGAGCTCCTGGGGGCGCCCCCTCCAACTACTTTTGAAAGCAGCAGACAAGCATTTAATTGTCTGTTTGTATTCTAACGCTACATTGTGTGGCGAAAATGGCCTTCTCCTCTGTCGGTGCTTTCAGAGAGGTCGTGGTGCTTGTCCGCCGGAGGTTTGTCTGACCCTGAACTTCACTAATAACACAGCAGGACACTTGCAGCATAACGTTTATCGGCGCAAACGTCCGCACTCCTGAGCCACAGTGCACAGCGTTATCAGTGATGTCAGGCTCATTATCATAAAATGAAATGGTAAACCCTCTGCTTTGTGATCCCAGATTCGTCCAGTAATCAGGGCTGTGTTGTGCTGTTACGGTCAAAGGGACGATAGTTTTTCCGGGGAGAGCCTGTGGACCGAGGCCGTGTTTAGCATACAGACAATGCTACCATACAAGGCTGGCTGAATGCTGGTAAAAGCAGCTTTCTGGGGCAGGGTCGTGCCAAGATGGAGTCCCGGCTACCCATGAGGGCCAATAGCAACATGAAGGAGTGGGGACAAAAACAGACTTGTGTGTTTTTGTTGTTATTTTTATGGCATAAAAATGCGATTTATCTTCTGAGGATATTTTGAACTTTTGGTTCTGTGTAGCGAAGTGCGTAACTCTTTCCTGTGGGACTCCGTGAGTAATATGGTTACATTTAGTCATTTAGCAGACACTTTTATCCAAAGCGACTTACGTATGAGGAAGACAATGGAAGCAATTATAACAACACAAGGTAACAAAATGCATCAAAAAACTACTCTGTTAAAGCCCAGCACAGTATACAAGGCTAAGGATAGGAAGGTTTTTGGTTTTTTTTAAAGAAAAGAGATAGAAAGGAAGTTAAAGTCAGTGATTGTCAATTAGATGTTGACGGAAGAGATGCGCTTTCAGGTGCTTTTTAAAGGTGGCCACAGAATCTGCTGATCTTGTAGAGGCAGGCAGATCGTTCCACCAGTGTGGGACGGATCCAGAGGAGCTGCGCAACAGTGATTTTGTTTCTTTTTGGCATGGTACCACCAGACGTTGTTGGTTTGCAGGGACCTGGCAGGAGCGTAGGTCTGTATCAGCGAGCGAAGGTACGACGGTGCAGAACCAGCGGTGGTCTTGTAGGCCAAGAGCGTCACTTTGAACTTGATGCGGGCGACAACAGGGAGCCAGCGTGACCTGATGAAGAGAGGGGGTTACGTGCGCGCTCTCTTTGGCTCATTGAAAAACACTCTTGCCGCCGCGTTCTGGTTGCAATGAATATCACAATATTAATACAACTATTATCCCGGTGTATGTGTATAAGTAGTATGACAAATATATGCAAAGTCAAATGTAAAGTAATCAAGTTGATGTTCAGTGGAATGAACTGTGTTCCACTGTTCTACCGCCAAGGTGTTTTAAGGTTAAGCCTGTCTGGGGGAAAATCATCCCTGTTGCTGTAGAATCACAGTTGTTGAACTTCACAGTCGGCTGGCTTATGTCGTTGATCCTCAGAAGGCCAAAAAAAACGTAAAATGGCAGTTATGACATTTCTATATTTATGTGGAAAACATTTATCTGTTTTACTATAACTTAATTATTACTGTTGCTTGTAATGTTGATGAGTGTTGCCATGAGGCTGCTCTGATCAGATTATGGTTACAAAAGCCAGCTTTATGTTTCTTGGGACAAAGGTCCCCAAAGACAAGCAACTGTACTTTTTTATTAGTATGAGAAGGGAGCTTTTGCCGGGACCAATTTGCTTTTTAGTAGGAACAGAGTCATGAGCCAATTTTCTTTTGCGATTGGGACGGGTGCTGAATTAATGCCTTGTGCATGCCACTTGGAGCCAATGTAAGCCTCTGACGCATGTTCATGTCCTGGAACCAACTCTGACTCCCCCCAATTCCTAATGAAATGAATAACTCTGTGCCGTCTCATGACGTAACTGAATTTCCTGCTTGTCGGCCACAGCTAGCTAGCCTAGCGGTGTGTTCTTCTTTCCTGCCTTGTCCTCGTGCATTTCCACATTCCTCAATGTGTTACCAGCACCAATCAGTGGAACGGCCTGAAAACGGCGGCGGGCACGTGCGTCGTCGCCACGTTCTTGTGCGAGGGCATTTACGCCTGTTGTGCGAGTGCAAAAACAAAAGTAGGACCCCCTCTGAAAAACATTGCTCCGTAGTGGTCAAAAATGCAAGTGTACCTTTTTTGTTTTTGTTTTTATTTTCAATTCAATTATATTTATATAGCGCCAATTCATACCAGAAGTCCTCTCATTGCACTTTTCACATCGAGCAGGTCTACTCTTTCTAATATTATTCTCAGAGACCCAACAATTTTCTGTCCTTTGACTAATTGGTCAATCTTCTAATTGTTTCAGCACTAGTTTCAGCACTACAATACAGCTTGCTGTATTGTAGTTCCTTTGTTGTCGTCTCTTGTTTAGTCTGCATATTAGTCCACATTCATCCTCAGGCGCCCTCTGGATCCTGTTTGAAGGCTGACCTCGCTTCACTAAAGGCCCCTCTGAGCGACCAGTCTGCCTGCCCTCTGCAGAGACTAATGGTCCCCACTGCTGTATTACGGATGTGTTATTTTTTCAGCTTACTGATCCAGAGGCACAGCAAATTGTCCCATCCCTTTCCACAGCTACCCAGACTCATTGAAGGACTTAAGGAGGTTTTACTGGCAGGTATTTGGATGGATTTGCATACAACTGTACAGAAAGCCCATGGTGGCTGGAATGGCAGTGGGTTAACTATTTAAAAAATCCAAATACGAGTCTTGTAAGGTGGCATGAGTAAACTGCATTCAAGCATGTCTGTGGTGTTGAAAGTCAAAGGACGTCATTCTGTTTGTGAAGGTGAGCTGAACCGACCTGTATAGATTGGATGCATTTTAAAGCTGATGAAAGGACACATTTGTACATTTAAAAAGCTCTCATGAAAGTGCAACTGTAACTCAAGTAAAACACTGAGGTGTGAAAGCACAGTAACTTGGAAAATAGCCACTTCTAATAATTTATTATAACTGACTTATAGCTGTTTTGGGAACGCAGCCTTTGTAGATTTGTTGCCAGCCATGTTGGGTTCACAGCTCTCCTCCTCCGTGGCAGCTGCTGAGTAACTTTATATCATCTTAGGTATCTTTTAAATATTTTGGCATGGCACCATTAACAACGGAGGACAGCATATTCATTGTTGATTACAGCATCTGGTGGATCTGAGTGTGTTATCGTTTTCAGTGCATATTTTGTGTACCACACTTGACCCTGCACTCCACGCAAGCAGCTCCCACTGGGCCGGGCTAATTTAAAAAGAAATTAACAATTTTATATATTACGGTAAGTTTCTTTCTGCTTACATTTGCAAAATGTAGTGAAATTATCAAATTACGTCCACCACTTTTATTGTGTTGTTATAGCCCAATACATTTCAAAGTGTTACCCCCCCCCCCCAGAATATTCCCAAATTGATTTAAAAACCTCATATCAGCAGCTTCTCTTTGTCCGCTCAGACAGTCTGAGGGGGAAACCCTTTTTGCCTCTCTAGCATTTGTTCACCGTCTGAGCATGCTCTTTTCCCCTCCAGTCTGTGCCACGCTGCGCACGACTGTTGTCGCCTTTTGAATCAGAAATCGCCTTTGCTCTGCTCTCATGCGGCACCACTTTGCCATGTGCTGAGCACTTGGCTCTGCCGCTGGGATACTGTTTGCATGAGATGGAGCCGTTGTTGGACGTCACTGTGAATGCAAGGCTCTGTATCAATGTGTGACTAAAAACGGGAAGGACAGGCGCTGCTGCCGGCGTATCCTTTATCCCAGGACATTTTTGACATCTTCTGTTTAACATGACAGTTGGAATTTTAAAAGTATGGTAGGACATAATCACGGAAATTGACAGTTTTACCTCGGGGTTTCTCTAATTTTATGCTGTAGTGCTTCACAAGGGTCAAAACACCGTATTGATGTTTTTAAGTGTGTTGATCATTAACTACAGAGCACATGAGTTTTACAGTACCATTAACCCTTCCAAGGCACACCTTTATGTTTTCAGATGTATTAACCTAGCACCAGGAAAACTTTGGTTTCTGGTCATTTTACCATGATTTGACATCTCTCAAATCTTTTCGCCGGCTTTACGCTTGATCAAACCTAGTTCTGTAGTCCGACCGCATCAGAAATCAAAAGTGTTTATAGTTGTTTTGAACGGCCACCCCGGAAGCTATTCGACCGACTGACAAGCAGTTCTGAGGAAGCATGCTGCCAGCTTAAATATTCACTGTGATGAATTAGCTACCATTTGTTTAATGACAGCTGGTGGAGTGGGAGCAGGAGCAGCTATTAACTGAGTAACAGAATTAAATTTTACATGTGATAATGAAGGAAATCACCACATTTAATTTACAATTCAAAAATACAGCTGTATTGCAGAAAAAAACATGTATTTTATATGCATCAGTACAGGACAAAAGCTCATGGCAGGCTTTGGAGATGGCTGGCGATTTTTAGTTGGTCGTTGATGGGCATCGGTTGGGGATATTCTTAAACAAGAGCTTTGATAATCCACAGACCTCATTGCCAGCAGTTTTCTGTGGAACTACTTTCTTCTTCTTCTGAGTAACTGGCATTGTTTCTAGAAAATGAAACAAAGGAAATTCCATTTACCTCCATTGTATGTAAATGGAATGTCCTTTGTAAATGGAAGTTTCCGATGGGGATTTAAACTGCCTGGTCAGATTCCACCAAATGTACATGAGAAGTTTTTATGAAATCGAATTTGTGCCTTTGCATCCCCATTTGTTGTTTGTTTAGCAATTACTACTCTTCCTAGGGTCCACAAATGCACGATTTGGGGGGGACTAACCCTTTAATTGTTCTTTAAGTAGTCAGTACTGATAAAAACATGAAGTCTAGGTTCATACAGAACAATTTTTGGATCATCTCTCTTGGTGTTTGATATTTGTATCCCAGTAGTAGTAGTAGTACAGTCTGTCCAGTACTAAGAAAGCAGTAAAGTACATTTTGAGTTATAAGGTTGATAGTGGTGGTGCGTTGGGTTCAGGAGAGTCTGGAGCCTCTTGTACCCTGAGGGAGCTCTGTGTGTGTGCTAGCTGTGAGAGCTGAGAGTCCCTGTAGGCTGTACTGACACTGAGAGATCTGTAATTACAGCGCCGAGACCTGCCTCTGGGTGAAAATGCTGGGTGAAACTACTCTCTTACAGACACGTACAGTAACAAACAGTGAGCCAGCGATGTTCAGCAAAGCCTCCTGTGTGGTTGTCAGGGTTCGATTTTTGAGAAATAATTTAAGTTCAGTTTCCCTCCAAAAATGATTTTGAGGTTAAACGGACTCTTAGACGTTGAGGCTGATAAACACGTCGACCCATTGCGGAGATAGCAGAGGAGCATTGTTGCAAGATAGAGTCATATGTTTGGCCTGTAAAGTCGTCATTAGCTTAACAACACCCTTGGCCTTGGACCTTGAGGCCGCCCAGCCCACACAGCAGCGGATATTGGCCTGGGCCTCTGCAGCTATGGTTTCAGGCTAAAGTTTTCAATAACAAGAGGTTGCAGCACACTTGTTGCCTGGATGGAAATAAAAACTTTATTATGCAGTACACACCAGGGATCGTCCCAGAAGTTTCTGGGTATGACAAAACATATTTCATCTCATATTTAACGGGTGGCTGTGGCTTTAATGGCGGCAGAGCGAGTCGTCCACCAATCGAAAGGTCTGCGGTTCGATCCCAGCTCCCCCCAGCCCACGTGTCGAGGTGTCCTTGAGCAAGACCCTGAACCCCAAATTGCTCCCGAGGGGATAGCTCCTTGTACTGATGGGCAGCTAGCCCCTGCCATCAGTGTATGAATGTGTGTGAATGTGATATGTGTGTGTGAAGCACTTTGAGTAGTCGGAAGACTGGAAAGGTGCTGTACAAGTACAGTCCGTTTATCGCTTGTGTGCTAAAATTGTGAAAGAATAACATTGCATGCACATTAAGTCTCGACACATTTTGCCAATGTCGAGCACTTGAAATTGTATCGGCGTGTCTTGATAAAAGTGATTCTTTAGGTTGATACATTTTCACCGTGGTGCAGATATCTTTAACTGGCTCCTGTAGTTGTACAGGGGAGGAGTTTGTTTTCTGCAGCTTTCTCCGTAGACTTTAGCCTGAAGTGGTGCTGAGAGGCTGTTTTGGAACCAGACTGTCACTGGGTGTGTTCGCAGAGTCATTGCACCCTGAGACCTACATCAGTAATGACACAATCTCTGACTGCATCTAAGTGTCCCCTGTGTAATTCGGCTGCTCTCTGCTGCTGTGTCATCAAGCTGGAATTGATCGGGCAATAACAGAGGCCGGGCACCGTACTGTACCATTAGAGTGTTTGCGGCCGCCCGTCGTGGTGTCGGCCTCAGATAATAATTTGCTGTGAGGTTTAATCATTCTCAGCCCCTTAGCTGTCATATTTGCTGCTTTGCTCAACTGCCAAGCTTCATGAACTAAAAAGTGAAGTGGCAGAAGTTAGTGTTTACCTGCCTCTCTGCTCTGCTGACTGGCTCTTGTGTGTCATCATTTCTATGCTGTCACTACAGAACGTTCTTAGAAATGAGAACTGCAACCTCAATATTTAAATCTTTATTTTAAAGCTTTAGATAATGACATAAAACAGATATCCGTATTGGAAAGTTTACTGTACTGACTTTTCCCAATATTCTAGTGCTGGAATACTTTGCGCTACAATACAAAAATGACATTTAGGGCTGCTAATGATTAATTTTTTTATTGATTTAGACGGTGTATTATTTTTTTGAATAAACGTTTAGTCTATAGCCTGTCCAAAAAAACTACTTCAAGCTTGTCTGACGGCAACCCACACATGTTGAAGTTACAATGATATATTGAAAAAATAACAATCCTCAGATTGGCAGCAACCAGAATTTTATTTTTCTTGATAAAGTGATCGATCAGCTAATTGTTATGGCACTAAATTGAGTGTTAGTGTAATTATTTATCAAATAGCAAGACCACGAGTCCACAGCCATGCTAGCGGCTCTGTGAATCTTTACCAAGGCACAGCGATGCTAAGGTCAACATGATAACATGCTGATGTGTACATGCACACGGTGACAGTGCTAACATGCCGTTTACCGTGATCACCATCTTAGTTTAGCGTGTTAGCTTGATTATTAATACTAAACACAAAGTACCGGCGAAGCTGGTGGGAATGTGAGTAGTTTTGCAGGTATTTGGTCAAAAACCAAAGTATTGGACACATTTGAAATTTTGACCTGATGATGATGATGATGAAGCTAAAAGAACAATTCACTTCAATTCCTGGGGGGAAATGAATGTCTGAGCCAAATTTCATGGAAATCCATTTAATAGTTGTTTCGATATTTCAGTCTGGACCGAAGTGGTGGAGCGGCCGTAAAAACCTACATTGCCTCCCTTGGAACCAGTTTTCGAGCATGGCTAAAAAAAAAACAAACTTGCTTCTAAAATGTAAAGACGTGTAGTTTCCCTCTTTTTCATATCTTTGTTGTATATTGTATGTCTTTGTGATTTTCCAATGTTGGTTACGCAATCCAAGAAACGTGTTTAGGTTCTGGGAATGTGTTTTTCTTAAAAAAAAAAAAAAAGGTCGAACAAAAACATGTTCCTGTTTATAGTGATGGCTTCCACATGGAGCCATTTGGCTTTCGTTTCTTGTTTTTAATCCTGCTTTTTAATGTGACACTTGCACCCTGTTCTCAGTCAGACTTGTCAGTACCCATGTTCAAATGTGATGCATAAGGCCCGTAGTGGTCTTTGCTGGGACTGTGGAAGAGTCAGGGGTGCCATCAGCTGTACGGAGTTTCACCTCATAGCTACCGCATCGCATCGCACCCAGACTAGGTGCAGAGGACGCAGTTTCCAGGATTCCAGCTTGTTTTTAGGATAAAACAAGCAATGTTTCGTCTTCTTTTGTGACCTCGAATCTCTTTTTCTCTCCTCTGCCTTTCTTTCAGGTTGACGGGGCCCTCTGGCCATCTGACCGATGGTCCAGGAAACTATAAGTACAAGACCAAGTGCACCTGGCTGATCGAGGGACAGTAAGTAGAGTGCAGATCCAACCCCAGGGGAGAAATGCCAGATTAGGACAGGACTTTCCCCTAGGACCATTATGCTGCCTTTTAAAGACTTTCACAAAGAGTTGAAAAGCTGCCCGACACTGACCGAATTCCTTAATTAGTTAAGAAAATATTTGAGTGTGTCTTTTCTTAAACAGCACTAGAAAAAGCACGAGTAAATGAATATTCTGTAATAATACCTGATTTTGTCCGGACAGTTTAAATATGTTGTGCTCATTATAAATCTTGATCCAAAAGTAATACAAACACATTTTTTTAAAATGATCTTTACAGGTGTTCTAACATCTTATCTGCTTAAATTGTCGTGGGCAAAAAAAACAAAACCCCTATACATCTGGTCTCTAAGTGACATGAAACCAATACTCTTATTGATTTGATCCATTAAATCCGCTTCTGCCGTTAGGGAAAAGAAGAGTGAGGAAGGAAAGCTAAAAACCTGAGACAGATGAGCGATGGATTGTGTAAACCGAGGGTGCAACTCAATATTGCAAAAGTGCTCATACGCAGTGTGCGCTGCAGTCCGTCACTGAGAGCCATCCAGCATTAGGAATTTACAGTGTCCAGAAGATGATGGATGAAAATGAATGGCAAAGTAACCGTGAGAAATTCAATACTCCTCCTCTATTGTTTTAGTCAGCATAACCACGCCACAGAGTATCGATTTAGAGCGATGGTTCTTTTTTTTCTTCTTCTTTTCTTTGGCCGCCAGCTCATCCGAAACCATAAACTTTTTGATTACATTTGCATTTTAGGCATTTAGCCAGCACTCTCGTTCAGGGGGGTTAGCCATGGGTGACGCGGTTGGGGCTCATGAGGTCACGCTAATGTTCCCTTAGACGGGACGTGTAGCTATAACAGGGATTTGAACTTCTGCCCTTCCTGTTCCTTGATGGCTTCTCTAATCACCATTCCACACTGTCATCCAACGTTTTCATTACATACTAATGGCACGTTTATATGCCGCCTTGAGACCTCAGCCCGTTCTTAACAGGAGGTTAATGCAGTGACACCTGCACCGTATGCATCGAAACGACAATAATACTTTAAAGGGATTTCATTAGCCTCGGACACACAGCCACTCTAAGCTTTCTCTGTGTGTTGAATCCGTCTGCAGCGGCCTGAAGTGACTACCTACTGAAAGGCGGTGAAATGTGGCGGTGTCAGTGCTTTGCTGCCATGCTCGTAGGGACGTCGGTGGTGGTTGCTGATTTAGAATAGCGTGTCACTCCCTACTTTTGGATTTTTAATGTACTGGTCACAATCCTTTTTTTCTAATGGAACCTAGGGGCTGCTGCCATGCCTCAGTGTATTTGTCTGCTAGGGGAGGCAGGAAGAAAATGTGACTATTCATAACCTTTTCTGTACATCTTGTCCCCTCGTTGTAGAAATGCTAAATGGGTCTTTGTGTTCGTTCTTCCTTCCTCTTTTGAATGATTTCATTTTGCGATGTTCCCCATATTTATAGCAGACAGTTTTAAGGATCTCATGAATGTCTTCAATCAAAAACTGTTTAAACAAGCTTATTTTTCCATGCGGTTACATTTGAGTAATATTCTTTTGATTAAACGATATTAGGTTGAATATTATGTTTCTGTTAATTTTTCTTGAGGATTTATTCTATTAATTCATGCAGCTATAGAGCCCGGGTGGGTGGGAACTTGCCACCAGACAAATGCTAGTAAAGATTTATTCCAGGTGGTGAATGTTTCTACCATATCACCTAGTTAATTATCCACCTTTTATGTTCTTAAAATCCCATTTATTCTGCTGATGTAGTGAATTTGGGTGTTTCATTTTGCAGTCAGCCTCTTCAGCTAGTGAAACGGTAACTTGAAAGCTGTGTGCAGCTCTGGTGAGAGTGACGGTGAATATGTGAACAATGGGGTTTGGATGGAAATATAATACTTACTTACAAGTGATGTTAATAAGCTGTAAAGTGATCTTTAAGCAGGAACGTTGGTGAGCCTTCTCAGTTCCAAAGTTTCCCAGACGCAGTCATCAAATCAGCATTATGGCTGTACATACAGTGTATTTCATTATATTTTGAAGATTATGAAGTTTGTCAGGATTCCAACACACGTTTCTAGAAAACTGTTGAACTGAAATTAGAAAATGTTCTTTTCTTGGAAGATAGTTAAGGCACAATATTCACGCAGAACTAGCGTGCATGGGGAGCAGCATTTGGAGTTTGCGTACCCGGGGCTTGTTCATTTCTGTCTGGTTTCTGGAGTTGAATTAGTTGGGACTGCGTTAAAAAACTACTGCAATGCTAGACTGCAAAAGTTAAATAACAATGTTGGATGGCTGGAGCTGTCAAAGCTATAAAAGTGTGCTTGTCGCACCAACTTGCAAGCGGATCAACTTTGTCACAAGGTCTGCCTTTGTACTCTCATGGTAAAGGGATGTTAGGAGAGAGTTTCCATGTATCAATGCATCCAATATATGGTGCTGTCGAGTTACTGATATTTGAGCTTATTATGATGCAATGTTAATACGGGTAGACTTCTAATATTGCTATTAGAGGGCTTTGGTTAGTATTAAAGTAATGGCCAACCCAGACAGAAGTTCTAATGGTCTTCCTCTGTGTGTTTGTTTTCCAGACCCAATAGCATACTCCGATTACGCTTCAACCACTTTGCCACTGAATGCAGCTGGGACCACCTTTACGTGTACGACGGAGACTCCATTTACGCCCCCCTTCTCGCTGCTTTCAGGTACGTCTACTGGTTTGACCGAAGGTTGGTTTGGCGTCGGTTTGAGTACAGGTAGCCTCTCTCTGGACTGGATTTCCTGAAGGGAAATCTACCTCTACTTTTCCTAATGTACAGATGAATCCAAAATGTTGCCGTAAGTAATCCCTTCTGTCCCTTAGAATTGTCTTCTTGTCAGAGCAGGAAAGCCTCTGAAACATAATTTCTATCATATGATTTTAAAACTCACCTCTGAGAAACCGACTAATAAAGAGTTTTACAGTGGAAGAAAGAAATCTGTGAGGGTCAGAATTTAAAAAACCATTAGGGTTTAACCCTTACATTTTTTACATAAACAAGCAAAGACACCCTGACTTTCAAATACATTTCAGTTTAGGAGTGAAATCTGTATAAATTATATTACAAATATGTTAGGTTTCCTTTTTGTGTTTTTATTATTGCAGTGGTCTGATTGTTCCTGAACGTTACGGGAATGAGACGGTTCCTGAGGTGGTGTCTCAGTCCGGCTATGCCCTGCTGCACTTCTTCAGTGATGCTGCCTACAACCTGACTGGCTTCAACATTTCCTACAGGTGAGATAAGCAATATTATGTACTTTTCTTTTAACACTTTTAGCATTTTCTTGTTTGTAAAACATACCCAAGGCAATACGGAGGTAATGTTCAGTTTTTAAATTGCACGTTGGTTCCATTTTCAAGAGGAAAGGGCAATCCATTTCTAGAATATAATCAAAGCATCTTCCAAAAGGTTAAAGTTAACTCCAAATAAAACCAACTAAATGAAATGTATTCAGTAGTCTTAAATGATATTCTCAGGCCTTTCCTTGATTTTGAAATGTTAGCTGGGATGGCAGCTTCCACATATCAAATTGCTCATAATCCTCTACAGCGCAGTGTGTAGCTGCCAGGCCTCAGGGTTTGCATCTCTGCGTCCACGCATGCATTCAGGATAGTGTCAGTCATTGGATAAATGTGTCTGCTAAATGACAAATACTTTGATACTGAGCTCGCAGAGATGAGAACCTCAGTACACCTCATTTCTGTTTTTACTGGCTGTTGAGATTTATTTAGGTGAAGGGCCCACTTCACGCCCTTCCTTGGGACATGATGACGCATACAAAGCTATCACTTTCTGCATGATTCAGCCTGTGCGCTGGCACGGCTGCTTGACAGCATTTAGGGGATGAAGTCGGGCTACTGCCGACCATTTGCGGCAGTATGTTTTTGTTGCATCATGACACCATCTTCTACCAGCCAGGCACACTGTGGTATGCTGTTTGTGGTGTTTTGGTTGCAGCCAAACAGATTTGGTACGTGCCTGCTTTATAGGGATGCTGACGTGAACACTATAAGGAAGCAAAGAAATGCCATGATAATTAAGATATTATTGTGATCTTTTTTTTTTTAATTGGATGCGAAACGGAACACCTAATGGAGAAATGTAACCACTAGTAAATCTGTAATGTTGAAATTGAAATGCCACTAAATTTATAGAACTGAAATATTCCGAAATATATAAATTTTACTTCGAAAACCACCATGTCACAATTTGTTGTCAAATTTCCACTAGTATTTCCCAAACATGTCATGGTTTACAAATTTAGATTTACAATGAAACTGTTCAATATTCCAAAAAAGGTTCCTATAATTCAGATGGCCATTTTCGACTCTAAAGGGTGAAAGCAATCAAGATGCTCCAATAGGTGAAAATCGTGTACCAAAACGTCCAGGTGAAAAAGTCAAACTTGAACATGAGAGAGAAGCAGTGGAGTCTGATGGAATCAATCGGGCATCTGCCCTATCAGGTCACGTTCGGTCAATCGCATGATCCAACAAAAAGAAGTGGACATGAGCAAGAGGGAAGCCCCTGGGCCCCTTGAATTTTCTTTCTTAGTTTGTAGATGTGTGTGTTTTGAAATTGGAAAAACTTTAAATTCTTTACTGGAACTTCCATTGAGAGGAATTCCGCCGCATATATATCTAGACGAATGGTTTTCAAAGTAAAACATCTTCTATAATTGTAGTGGTATTTAAATTCTAAAGTTATTATTATTGTTATTTATTTTGCTTCCATACTCTATCATTACTTTAGCTATAAGCACGCAATGTAGTCACTTACTCCAGGATTCCATGTAACATGAACTTAGTTTAGCCCACTTTTGGTTTCAGCCCAGTAATGACACTGCACTGTAATGTTACAGTCTGGTACTGATACTCTATCGTACCATTTGAGGGTCCAGTGTGGACATACTGTATTTTGGTACTGATGCTACACCGCACACGTGTAGGATTTGAAGGGTAATCTTAGGTACCGCTGGTACCGGCGACCTTTTCAAACGCATAAAATAAAAATCAGTTGCAACAAGCCCAACATCAGTGCGATCCATTACAAACGTGCATGTTTATATATTCTGCGGTCCTTTTCAGTCCAAGATTGACCTTCTGTCTCCTCCTGGTTTAGACCACTTTTTCCCCTCGTTGAACACAGCATTAATGACCAAAACAAGTGCACCTTAACTCCACCCATGAGTTGTGCATTTCCTGCAAGGTGTCTTTTCTTGTGCGCTGTAAATGTCGTTAGTCTGTATCTGACGTCAACCTTTCAGAGATCAGTTGGGAACCTTTTTTATGTCATTATTTTGTGCTTGCTCACAGATCTCTAAACACAGAAAACGTATTAATTCCCATGTTTATGCAGCAGATGGTTAGATCAAACGAAACTTTGCACAAGTCAAAAAGGGCCCAAAATGTCATTCATTTTCGCCGAGCTAGTTGCTTCGACTGGCGTAAAAAGGAAAAGTCTTCTTAAAACCAAAGTAAAGCCCGTCCCTCCAAACATCTGCAAAGGACACAATGGACCCCTGCGTTTTTTTCCCTCGCTCATTGGTACCGTTACCATAGCGATGGGATTGAAGTTGGACTGAGAAACGCAGAGTCGGATGAAAGCGAAGTGCCCCCGGGCCCCCGGTCTTTGGTGTCTGGGAGAGGTGGAGGAGCCGAAACATCAAACCATCGAGGCTGCCGAAGGAACATGAAAGAATGACGAGGGGCCCTTTGTGTCGTCTGTCTCGCTCCCAGACATGTTTGTCTTCAGGGAGTAAAAAAAAAAACGCCTGTCTCCCTTCGGTCTCTTGCTTTGATGGATGATAATGTTTTCAAAACAAAGCAAAACTTTTGACATTGGCTTGTTTACTCTTGTTATAACAATATTATAACATTTTCTTGTCTTGCAGTGTTTTCCATATTAAAGGATAAGTTTGGCAATGCGCTATGTTATTTGTATGGTCAACAGATGCCATGAAAAGCCCGAAACCAGCAATGAATTGATCTACTAACAAGTATTGTCTAAGTATCCAAAGCCTTATATCGCTTATTCCTCTGCGGCCATAGATCTCCATTGTTCTCCAAAAACTATTAAAATCAAATCAATGAGACATACCATTGCACTTGAGGACATTTCCCTCCCGTTAACATGGACGCTGTAGTTGATTTAGAGTAAATCCTACATACAGTGTGCTGCTTCCTAAATGCTCACGAGAGCCCAAGTGTGAATTCAACTGGTTGGAGTAGTGTCTGTCTAAAAACGACAGTTCCCACCCATTTTAGGAAATTACGGTGCTCTTTTTAAAAATGAAACCATACAATATATTGGTGACCCATCTCTAAAGATTTCCCGCTTCAGGAAGAACCAATGGACTTGGGTCTGCGAGCCATAAACAAACAGGGAAGGCAGTGTTCAGTGCACTGACGTATTAAGAGATGGACTAACATGGATTTGTTGACAAAAAGAAAAAAATATAGAATAACGCCAGCTTTTACCTCTTTTAAAATAAAGAATTTAATTAGATGTGTTGTATATTGTTAGTCTGGAAAAGTGTGTGTGTGTGTGTGTGTGTGTGTGTGTATGTCTTTTCATCTACCCATTTACTTCAGACTGTTTTAGATTTGAGATATTTTAAGGTGTATATCTTTGCTGTGGGCGTAGCGAGCAGTGAGGTGGGTGGAGGCTGCCTTTGCATAGTTTTCACTCCCTGTATTTGTAGGCTGTATGGCCTAGTCACTGCCTGTCTTAGCTAGACATTCATATATAGTTATTCCCAGGATAAGTGAGGCTACTCCGAAATGCCTGAAATACACAAACGCATGTCCATTTCAACCCACTATGAGTGTCAGTGTTCTGTGGATATAAGAACCATGTTTATGGGACATCCTGTGACTTAGTACTGTGCTGATGGTGTTGCTTTCTCTGATTTCAATTTTTCATAATTGTATTTGGATTTTTGGTGCATCATGTTTTTGTACTAACACGAGCAATATGTGTTACTACTGCCAGTTAAACTTTCCAAAGATTTATTACTTTTTTTTTTTTTTTTTTGCCAAGCTCTCAAAGATTTTTTTCCCAGCTGCGGGTTCCTCCATATTCTTTGTGCTTTGCATTGTTGGACAGCAGTGTCTGAACCTGAAATACTGTGGATGCTGTAGAAGGCAACATTTGCTGATTGAGTCGATCATCTGTTCTTTTAAAAAGAACAAAAAGGTTTCTTAACAGATGTATAGATATATCTGACTTATCTGCAGTAGACATGAGATATACTGTCACTGGAATAGAGGCCGCTGCCCTCATTCCAGCAGTATCTGTATGAAGTTTGTATGTTTTGATTGGACTGAGGAATGACTCCGAGAAGAGGAGGGTTGGTTGTTGAAAATGTGTCAGATGGCTGCTAACAAAACAGCTAAATGTACAACAGAAAGGACCTGTTTAGAGACATGGAGAGCGTCAGTAGTGCTGTTTACCATCTGTTCTCCTGTGCCTGTAGTGACTTCATGTATTATGTTACCTCAGCCTCTAGCTCGATGCTGTTTCTAGTGCCCTCTGAGATGAGTGACAAGTGTTGAGGCAGGAGCTTGACCAACTGATGAGGGAGGGCAATGCCAAAACACCCTCTGCGGATTTCCCGCTGAAGGGCAAATGTTGCATATTTTATCTTTAAGCCTGGAGACAGCAGAGTCGCTGCTCGCGCAAAGACAGATGTAACTCAGTTGTTGAAAGGTGTTTCTGATGTTTTATTGAGATTCTGTAGTTCAGGCAAGCATTGAATCCTAGTTCCCCCCCCACCACCCACCCACCCATTGTTTCCCTCTGTTTCCTTCCTCCCAGGGTGAATTCATGTCCCAACAACTGCTCCAGCCGGGGCGAATGTCGTGTGGGGAACAGCACCGGTTCGGTGTACTGTTCGTGTGAAGCCAACTGGAAGGGGGAAGCCTGTGACGTCCCCTACTGCCTGGCTGACTGTGGCAACCCTGAAAGAGGTCGCTGCCTTGGCAAGACCTGCGTCTGCAAGACCGGATGGCAAGGTGGGCTGGCACTGCAGCAGCATCCCTTCGGCTGCCAGTGATTTGACCTCATTGTCCCATACACGGCGCTGGTTTGAATAACCACGATGTCATCATGATGTTGGCTTCAGCAGGCCCACGCATGCCAAACCCTCCTCAGTGAACCTAAATAAGCTTCTCACTGGGTCTGCATTCTCTGTACGGAATGAGCAGTGGCTCTGGTCCCAGGGGGTGGGTAAATCATAAATTTAGCTGTCAACATTCACTTTTAACAGCCAAAAATATTTATACAGGATATTCATGGAAATACAGTGTACCTCCTTCCTATTTTCCTATTTTATGGAGCGTGTGTGGTGCATTCATGGGTAAAGAAAATGAAGATTAGATGCAACAACTCTGCATTGGCCTTTTGTTTCTGTTTGGTACCGAGCTGAAATGTCAATTCAGTATGATTATCAGGCTAATATATTAGTGCCCAGTGTGCCACCCCTTTAGAATGGCTGAAGGTGCCGTGGGACACAGCTCATATAATTAGGTAAAGACATGTAATTGAGAGACAAATAAACACTACGTTTAGGTTTTTGAAGCAGTTAGGATTATTTGACTTGGCTTCCCGCTGCCTGATGTCCCAACCCCGCCATTAAGTAGTGAGGGCTGTTTTCCATACAGGGGTTTAGGCTAATCCCAGTCAAAGGGAACACAATTATATGGAGGTATCTGTTGAAGATTTCCGGGCTAGGGTTAATGCTTCTATGTAAAACCATCCCACAGTGTCCAAACCACGAAGAAAACCTGCTGAGTCTATAAAACATATAAGGTTGAGGTCGGTTTACTATAGGTCACAGAACAAAAAATATTTAAGAATTAAGAAAAGAAGAAAAAGGGGGGAAAAAAGAGCCAATTCACCTTACATTTTTCATCATCGATACCATACTCTGACCCAGTTAATTAATTTAATTTTAATAATTTTGTTATCAGTGTTATAATATTATGGAGGTCAGAGCTTTCCAGCTTTAACCAAAAATAAATAAAACATACCCAGCAATAAAACCCTTCCGGTAAATATGAAGGCTGAACACTAAGCAGCTCCAACGAAGCAGTTGGATGTTTAGTAAGGCGAGTGTGACTGATTTAATCCGTCCAAATTTTTCCTGTTTTATCTGGTGATTCAACCCAGTTGCTCTCCAGCTTTAAACCTCCACCACTAATATTGAGGCTCCCGCTGCCCCCACAACATCCATCTGCTGTAACCTGACGGACTTCAAATGAACTTTTCGCAGGATCAGCGTTCTCTTCTTTCTGGTTGAGTCATGAATATCGAGTCTTTATATTTGGTGATGACCTGACGCCACTGTATCCTTTTTTTTTTTTTTGAATCCGACCATATGGGCGTTTTAACCGCTCTATTAGTTCTCCGCCGCACCACTCTGCACAAGCAGAGACAATGGCTTAATTTGACTGCAGTTATATCAGCAGCTCAGTGTGCTCACGATCTAATTACCAAAGCTGAGGGAGTTGAGAAACAGACGGGCGTTTTCTTCGGCCTTTATTACCCTGTCATGGTGTGTTAGCCGAGGAATAGCACACTTAGTGTACTCTGTGCTGCCGGCTTCCAAATGAACTCATTTTCTACACCAACCAGTGCAAAAGCAGAGACAGATGCCTGTTTAGTCAAGCCAGCCTTGCATTTAATCTCTCTTTCACAGATGCGTAGTCTTCAAAAAATTAGGTCTTTAAGGGAGACTAAGCCCATGTTTGTTTGTATTTATGCCACCAAGGTGCAAAGGTAAATTTGTTTGCTTGCTTAGTGATACTGGAGTCAGGCTGAACCATATTAATCACCAGGGATTTTGTTTCAGCTTCTGAACAAAACAAAAAGGGGAATAGGTAAAGTGACCTTTTATTGTGGTGAATTTCAACACTTCCTTCCCCGTCACGTGACCTCTTCTGCATTTGTTTGATAATGATCAATAAGGAACTCCCCCAGTGGTTAACATCCTGTTTCTGCTGTAAGATGGAGTGATAGCACAAATTGGTTGTTAAATGTTTTAGTGCAGGCAGGTTTTATCTGACTTTCGTCAGGTAGGATGGACAGAATGTAGATGAACAAGATCAGCAAACTGCCCCGAAAAGCCCGCACCGCAACCTGTGTGACTCAAAAGGTCGACAGGAAAAGGCCAAATCTTTCTATTTCTGACTGGGCAGCTGTTTGCCAAAAAACACTCTCAGAATCTTTTCCCTTCATTCAGAAGCGATTCCGGCTTATACTGCAGTTATTGTTCTTGTCCTGTAACAGGGGAAGGCAGTCTTTAAAAGTCTCATTCCACTCGTAGCCATAACGCCTTGATTGTTACGGTTTCCTGAAAGAATGTTCAAAAAGTAAAATCTCTCCAAACATCAAATAAAGCTTCTGTAACGCATACATTTTTCACTACACAGCCATTAACCTCATTTAATTTCAAAAACTTCAGGAACTACTTTCTAATGCTAAATTACTCCACACCTGCATAATCAGTCTCAGTTATCTAAAGGCTTAAAATGCGTCTTTAACCTCTCTGCTCTTTCTTTCACCTGTCACTTTCATAATTCAAGAGATTAAATCAATAATGGATCACGTTTTTTTTTTGTTTTTTTTCTTTTACCTACACAGTCAATTCATGGAAAGCAGATGGCCACAATTTTTGTACGCTCTGGGTGGCTGCAGGACATTAAAGTGAACTAATGAAGCCTGTGAACGTTTAATCCTTCACTTTCCGAGAGCTTTAATGCTGATTTATTTTGTTGGGGGGGTTTTTTTGTCTCGCTCAAGGTAGTCCGTTTTTATGTTCCTCTAAAAGTTTGCAGCTTGTTTATTGTGTTTATCATATACAAGTGCAACAAAATGAATTAACTGAGCTTCCTGCGTTTTTTAATCCCCCGTGGGGCCCTGATTCGGTGGTTTCCCTCCCTCCTCAGGCCCAGACTGCTCCGTCTCAGTGCCTGCCAACTCCTCCTTCTGGAGTCGGGAGGAGTACGCCGAGGCCGGGCTGCCCAGGGCTTCCCACAAGGCCGTGGTGGACCAGGGCATCATGTGGGTCATCGGAGGCTACGTCTTCAACGCCTCTGACTATCACATGGTCAAAGCGTAAGTACTCTCCCCTGTGAGCAGCTACACTAAGATTTCATTTGGCTGTTTTCTCTCATCCAAGAGGGCTGCGAGACATGAGTTCTGCTGTTGCTATGCGACTGCGGGGACTTTGCTTTTGAAACACAGTGTCTCTGTTGCAAACTTGCCTTTAATATTTTTAACTTGCATGCCTGTTGTACTGAGTGCTAAAGTAATACTTGTCTGTCAGTGGTGTCAGGAAGAAGCCACACGTTGAAAATAAACAAGAAAAACAATACAGCTCTGTGTTGGGCACAGAGCGAAGAACGTAATTAAAACTATAAAATTACAGGATAGGCTGATGCTCCTCACCCTGAACTCCCTCCAGGCAGTTCACACTTATTTCCTTGACTCGTAGTTTGGTTTTGTGAGTTTCAGGCAGGCCAAGGCCCTTTTACTTCTGCTCAGGGTCAATCTTATGAGACTATCTATCATGTGACCCGCGACTGCGGCGCATGCACAACGCAAGGCTCTCCAGTCATCTGCCTATTTGTTTAAATTCCGTTGTCTCAGTACTCAAACTCTGTGCATCTAATCTAATCTTTAAAGGAACATTCTTCACAACTTCTTGTGTTTGTCACCTTGGCATAGTCTGACAGGACAATAGTGTAATTCCGCTCCTCAGCGTAACTGTTAGCTTATTCCTGATGTAGTGGCAGTGTTACAGGTGTTTCAAAAGCAAGGCTTCCCTACAGTTTGTGAAACAACCATAGATCTAATCTAAAGGTAGCAAACACAGTGAAGGCACGTGATGAGTGACGTTTCCCTTTTGGAAACGTTTGATTTTGGAGCCTTGAGGAACATGTTGTATACGAACTACACTGTAGTTTAATTTAACACTGTCTTTGTTGTATGGCATACTGGTTTAAGTTTGGGCATGGAGACCTTTTGAATGATCAGAGCAGTTAGCAGCTTGCTAAAAAAACATTGAAGTTGCACCAGCCAAAGTCCCACATGTACAGCTCCAAATGGCAAAAAGAGTTACAGAATGAGTTCAACATTTTGGAAAATCCACGCATTACGTGAGAAGACTGATGTCGGTCTGTTTAAATACCAAGCAGCTGGTTAGCTTATCTTAGTATTAAGACTGAAACCGGGGGAAGACGCCTAGCCAGGATGGATATAAGGTTGGTGTCGAGCTTCTTGCCTAACTCTCGGCAAGAAAACAATAAAATAAACACACCACGCCCGTGTACCCTTAATTCTCATGGGGTATGATTTTTATACTTAAGTATAGCAAACAATTCAAAGATTTTATTGGCTGCTGTGCTTGCTCACTGCTGTTTAAGAGACTATTTGGATTTTGTACTTGGAAGTTTAAATTTTAATGTTCTTACTCTGGTTTGAGCTACGGCATGAAGACGTGTGTGGAGCACTGTAGTCCCTATTCCAAGCTACATTTAATGCCTCATCACCTGTTGTGCAAGGAACTGCCCGACGTTATGTGTAAAGTTATGAGTCAGGGTTTCCATTTCTAACCGTGTTCCCAATGGACTGTATCGTTGTCTGGCTGAACTGGGTTTACCTTCACGTTCACAATCAAGTGATCAAAGGAATCTTGACTGAGCAGGGGTTTTTTTTGAAAATGATTCTACACAGAAGAGATCAGGACACTACTCGTACACATTTTGCAAGTGAGTGAAAATCCTCCTTGAGATTGCGCCGTCATGGTCCTCACACCTTTCTGCTGTCTTTCTGTAGGTACAACCTCAGTAGCAAGAGCTGGCTGACCCTGGACCCCTCCGTCAACACTGTCACGCCACGTTATGGCCATTCGCTGGCTCTGCATGAGGTATGTGGAGAGAGAGAGAGAGGGAGGGAGAAACGCATATCTAATACACAATATGACACTTTTGTACATTTCACTATTATTCTAGTGCATTTTACATGCATCTGTAGTTCAGTGTGTTAGGAACAGGCCAAAGGATAAGAAAAGAACAGATGACAACTAAATTAAATGGAGGCACTAGCAGAAATATTATATACTCCCCATCCTTTTATTTATGCTTTCAGTAGTGTCTATCTGTTGTCTGGAACTAAAAAATAAATCTCTGGGTTTTGATATGCTGCAGTGAAGTGGTGAAGCAGCTTCTCCTCAGCCAGAAAGACTGTTAGGAGCCGCTGATGGAATAATAAATCACAGCGAGGAAGATTCAGAGGAAGACGCAGTGTGTCTGCTCCTGTGGTTTGAGAGAACTGAGTTTGAGCTGCAGAGTGTTTGTGATGCACAAATTGCATCCCGATGTATAAATGTGTCTTGTAAGTCAATGTGGGCTTGCAAGACAAATCTGAAATCGAATCATTGATGATACATTACGGATAGAAATGACGTGAGTCTGGCAACAATAGCTAACGTACCGCTTCAGGCTCTCGAACGCACGTGCTGGGTTCATAAAAAGCTGGAGATACAACTACTGTCTCTCCTGGACATGAACAATCCAAGCAGTTGTGAAATCGAGCTCTTTTTGACCAGTAACATAAAATAAAGGCCTCTCCTTGACAGAAAATCAACCAAATGCAAATGAATCCCAAAACCAAACAAATCAATTGTGAAGCTCACAAACAGAACTGCAACCACTGCTTGTAAATACAACACAAGTACCCAACCCAAAGGAGTCAGGGACACTGCAATTCCTCGCACATATATTGTCAAGTGAATAAGTAAATATTTACCCACCCTTACTTTAGTATGAAACCAAGACCGTAAAATGACAGGCTCTTAATATCAAGAGACGTCATTATGTCTGACCTCCAGACTGTCTTCAGGTCTTTCAGTGGGGAAAATAGTTCTGTAGGAGACAAGGTCCAGGGAATAATAATAAACTGGTGGTGTTATTCAAAACTCAAGGACGGATGGAAGGTTATTGGTGCTCAAGTTTGTTATGTCTTGGATAATCCCTAGTGGGGTTTTTTTTTCATTTGCTGTGTTCAAGCTTATTATTAGATTTCATTAGAATGAAGGTACCAGGCTTTGGTGCAATCATAATGAGGTACTAAGTGTATCACAGTCCTGGACTAGCCTCCAATGTACTGATGGTTAGACCAGCATGTGGACAAACCATGTGTCTTTCAACAGTTCAAACTTTCCCTTTTAAGCCGGTTTACTTCTTTTCATCAGGGTTCACCAGTTTAATTAGAAGAATGAATATTTTGCTGTGGCATAAATTCAGACTTTAATTACTTATATTATAAAGGTCTATTATGTACACTCTGTAACATTGTCCTCTTTAAAGTAACATACTTTACTAGATTCTAATGAAACAAAAACTTAATTTGAACTTTTCAGGCTGTATTTATTACCGGACCTCTGCACATATATGTATATCTTTGTTTCTTCCAGGGGAAGATCTACATGTACGGAGGAAAGATTGACTCCACAGGAAACGTGTCCAGCCAGCTGTGGGTTTTCCACATTCAGAACCAGACCTGGGTCCTCCTGAGCCCCCGGGCTAAGGAACAGTATGCTGTGGTGGGACACTCGGCCCATATTGTGCCTCCTGTCCAGGATGGGGCCGGTCCCATCATGCTGGTCCTGTTTGGGCACTGTCCTCTGTACGGCTACATCAGCCAGGTGCAGGAGTACAACGTCGGTAAGCTGTATGTGCTGTCCGGGGATGAGCCGAAAGTTGCAGGTCCATGTAGTGTTTTAGAGAGACCGTCCCAAAAAAACCCAAAACTCACAAGTTTAGTCTTTGCATCTGCCATGTGTCTCTGAGCAATGCGCCCAACTTTAGCTGCTCCCTTAGTTTAACTAATAACGTGACCTGGATGTTGGTGCCGAAATATATCAGTTTATAGCAACTGGTTATTAACACTGGCCACCAACATGAAGCTAACAGGTTTTGGACTCGGGTGGTGGGTTCATCTAATCCACCAACCTGGTTGGCTGGCAGCCAGAACTAATTTAGAGGTCTCATTGTCTTCTTAAAGCCAACCTGTCTGAGCAAATGGGATGAACTAATCTGCCGCTGTGGCCGATAGACAGGAGCGCAGCTCCTATTTGTTCACAAATGAAAGTGATTTGGTAATTATCATTTCTGGAATGAGCTAAGCCAATATCAAAGCTGAAGGCAGTGTGATGCTACTTTTCTACTTGTAATGCATTTTAGGAACAAATATACAACGATTTATATTGGCTTAACTCTCTTTCACTAATAAAACGCTGTGTAAACTGAGTTAAGATGTAATTACCTCCGCTACGCCCCTGCTGGGACCAAACACTCAACCCTCTTGAAACCTTTATTAACTTTATTAAGTGTAGTTTCCCTTCACTTTCTTAGTGGTATTTCAATATGTTATGAGAACTTTAAAGCGAGTTTTCCGTTGCTCAGTAAAAGATGTTTGTGTGACCCTCCAGCCAAGAACACATGGAGCGTGGTGTCCACAGACGGTGCTCTGGTCCAGGGCGGCTACGGCCACAGCAGTGTTTTCGACCCTAGCACCAGAGCCATCTACATCCACGGAGGCTACAAGGCCTTCAGTGCCAACAAGTACGGCCTGGCTGGAGACCTGTACAAGTTCGACGTGGACAAGAGGAAATGGTAAGGGTTTCTTTTTGGTGCAGATTTATGTTAACAACACTGTATTTAGTACTGAGACATATGCCACAGGGGTTTTGTACGGTGTAATTTGATAGTGCAGTATTCTGTCAAAGTATGGAAATGCATTGTTTTCTGTTTATTTGTTTAGACTTTGCTTTTTCTTGTGAAACACAGTATAGTTTAACCGCTTCAGGCCTCCAAAAATGTATGAAAAAACAGGTGGAAAATCACTGATTGATCTTCTCACAATGCATAGACATGCACCCTGTAACGAGGTGTCACAAATAGGCAGCACTTCATATTAGGAGCTCACAAGCAAGAAAAGTTAGGAACCACTGACGTACATCACAGAGATGTGTTATAAATTATTCATGGTACTGTACAATTTCTTTGGGACAAATTTGCAAAATTCTTAATGCTAAAACTCCTAAATTGTGGCTCAAAATATAACAAGACAAGAGTGGATTGAGAACATCTGTATCATATTGGATAATAACATCACGCACAAGGGTAATCAGGTAATCAAAACACGTGTTTCACCTGAAATTCTTTGTCTTTGTTACATTTTAAAACGAAATGGTCATTATCAAATGCATGTCAGACATTAACTAACTCTTGTTAAAACAGAGTCTGCATTGGTCAATTCCTAAACGTAATACAAATAACAACAACCAAACAAAATGCAATTTATCCAAGAAGTCAGCATTTGAAAGGACTTTTGACAACTTTCATTTAATTGCAGTTGCTCTATTACTGTTAATAAAAACAGCTGTAAACAAAAAGGGGTTTTACTCTTTAGAAACAAAAACAGTTGCCACAACAAGTGGGGATTGTCACAACAGATGAAACTCTTTTCTTTTTTTTTTTTTTAAGCAACCTTAAGCTTGTCTGAAAGTAAATAGATGTATAACATCTAACTGTATAACAACCATCAATGGGTGGGTGTGTGTTGCAGGACAATTCTGAGAGACAGCGGCTTCTTCCGATACCTGCACACAGCGGTGATAGCGAGCGGGACGATGCTGGTGTTTGGAGGAAACACGCACAACGACACGTCCATGAGCCACGGTGCCAAGTGCTTCTCCTCCGACTTCCTCGCCTACAGTCTGGGTCAGTAACACACACACACACACACACACACACCAGGGACAGTCGCCGTCCTCAGACTCATGCAGCGTTTTTCCACTGAGCCTGCGTCGTCTTTTAGTGCTGCACTGAGCTGCTTTGCATTCAACCAGTCGCACAGTCTCACACCTGGGAGCTGCTCAGTACAACCGCAGTGTTTTGTTGTTGGACACTGAGCAGCTCCACCGGTGCAAGATAAGGTCAAATGTCGCAACTCGATGTACACGAGCGGTAAACCACAGCCCCTTTTCATACATAATACTCGGAATAATGTATTATTAAATTTTCAATTTTTTTGGGCAACAGTTTGTGTTTGGTCCTTTCCTTTTTCAACAAGGTATTGCCCTCCGTGCAAAATGCCACCTCCATAAAGGAATGGTTTTCCCAGCTTGGTGTGGAAGAACTTGACGGGCACCTTTTGCGATGAGCTGGAACGCTGGAATGCTTATTCTTGTGCTCTCCACTTTTTACTGCTAAGGTGCCCTCAATCAAGATACTTAACCCTCAGTTTGCGTAACACAGCTGCTCAACGGCAGGGAGAAAGTGGTACAAAACAGCTCCGCTATGCGCAAAGTGTGTCTGAAGAAGAAAGTTGATTGTTGTCCACTGTAGCGTACGTTTTTTGCATTCTAATTATAATCCCATTTAAATTTCTCTGATATGTCCTTATAGAAGTTAGCACAGCTTTGTCAGAAGCCACACTGGCATGCTCATTTGGTTAGCTGCCTGCAAGCATTGTTGTAAATTGAGTCGGCCTCCTTCCGCAGTGCTGTCATAAGCTGCTCATTAATGGGAGGCTTCAGTCTGTCTGGCTGGGAGGGAGAATTCCCTGCGGGCCATAAAATGGCCCCAGGACATTCTGTTTTTCTGTGTCATTACAAAGATGATTGGCAGGCAGCGAAATTACAATCTCAGGGACACACGCACCCCCCCCCCAACCCGCTTTTGTTCATGAGAATAGCACGTGCGGACTTAAACATCCCCAGCAAACGTCTCTTTTCAAGCTCATCGGAGTGGTGTGAAGAACGGATGATGGTGAATGCCGCAGCTGCGCAAATGTAGACGCGTCACATTAATTAAATTCTCCGAATAGTGTCCCATTTATACATTTATGTTGCCACGTGTCCTCACTTGATTGGCGTAGTGAGACTAACTCCTCTCACGCTCGTCACCGCGGGAAACATATTGTTCCCATGATTTCCCCGGAGAGTTCGCGTTCGAGTCGAACTTTAGAAATGAAAAACTTTGAGCATTGTTGTCGTCCCTTCCTCTGCTCTGACCTTTTTCTCCTCCCTGCCACTCCTCATCCTCTGTATGATTTTGTAATTGGACAGAAAAGACTAGTAGACTATTTTTCTCCCCCACCAGCCAGCTGCTGGGTCGGTGTCAGCAGCAGCAGCTCTGTAATTGTCTGGTAATTACAGTCGAGATGGGCCGCTCGTCGAGGACTAATCGCCCCTCCTTAACAAGCTGAACTCAATTAGAGTGTAGAATTTAAGGGCCGTCCGCTGTCCTGACATTGGTAGATGGTGTCATAATAAATCCCCACTCTGAGGGGCAAAATACGCCACACCGCGTGCAGTACAGGTGTGTGACACCAGAGGGCAGTGTCGACCTGTGAATGTGGAATGAAAAGGACATCACATCACCATATTCATTCATTTCTTTTCCCAGTAAGCTTTGACTCGATGGTCAAGACATCTCGACTTAAAACCGGGCAACATGTTGTTAAACTGAAAGTTTTCTGACATCGAGGTTACGCGTAACTGTTGTGTCAAAAGCATTTCAGTGACTAAATTTCGGCACTTAAGTAAATGAAATAGTGTCGAAACAGTGGTTATATCGAACCTAGACAGGATAAATAAGAAGGGTCACAAGATGAGAAATGGCATAAGTGAGAAAAACATATAGTTTTGTTTCACAAAGTCATGTCTATTTTTCACCCCAGATTTTTCTCTTTTTTTTTGGTGATTTTAAATTGCTTAAAATGAAACAACCTGCGAAGAAAGAAAATCCCGCTTTGGTTGAAGAACCACAGATCTAAACAACTTAACTTTTAAATCAAATCAAGCCTACTGGTAACCTATATGTCTGTTAGTCGTTTCACTAAATCTTATTGTGCTTATTGTGTAGCTACTTATTCCTGTTCCGGGTTGTCTGATTCCTGTTGGGGCCATCAGCACTGGGAGGGAGCTAATATTGGGATTCAGTAGCATTCCTTCAAAATCTGAAACTTTAGTCTTTCAAATCGCTTATCAGATCTCATTACGTTTAACTTTTACCATTTGCAGGTAACCAAAGTAAGAAATGAAACACCGAAGATTCAGATCTGTGGTCACTTTTTGTTGGCTGAGAAGCCAGAAACATCACAGATTTTAATGGCAGCCTAATTGATATTCAGAACCTGTAGCTGCAACCTGAAAATGCGATCAGCTGACTTATTTTCCACAAGCTACTTGCTTGTATGAAACCATCATTTATGAACGTATTTCTTTTCACATGCCAGAGACACGACATCACACGACATGCCTGGCTGCATATTCTTGGCATGATCGGTGCTCCCGTAGCCGCCAGGCCCTCAGTGTGTCCGTCAAGGACACTTTGCCGACGGACTCGGTGATTGACACGAGGATATGAGCTGTTAAAGGCCTCGCTTAACCACCCATGGCATGTCAGCTGAATTTCCAACTGCTGAAGACATGTATGATTTAATATGCAGGAGCGGGTCAACGGTTTGACCTCTCTGTGTCTTCTTTTCATTCCAGCATGCGATGAGTGGACAGTGCTGCCTCGACCGGACCTCTACCACGACGTCAACCGCTTCGGCCACTCGGCAGTCTTCAGTGACAGGTAATCACTTGTGGAGTTTGCAGAGTGCTTCACGGAAAAGCTGTACGGATAATGTTGTTCTTTTTAAAAAAAAAAAAAAAAAAAAAGTGGCTAAAATACTAAATGAAATGAAAACAAAATAAAGGAGCTTACATAAGATAACAAATTGGACATAAACACAAACATTAATTTGGACATAATCATCACACAAAACCGTGATCATAAGACTGACTAAACCAGTTAGGGCCTGCTTTTGTAGTCTTACTTTAAATTCAGTCGTGGGTATTAATTTATAGACCATGCATACTAATGTTAAGTAAAGTGGTAACGGTGGCTTTTTGCAGTAACCTGATTTCCAAACAAGAAAGCCGGTTTCTGTGATCAGGCTAACCTGCTTAACCTAGCTGTTTTTTCGTTTACATGCTGCATACTGTACATGAGCGTGCGAAAGCTCCAGCATAAGGAAAGTATCACTATGGCAGCACAGCAGCGAGATAAAGGAAAGATGATTAATGTAGCTGTGCATCTTTAAATTGAAGACAATTATATTCAAACTCTTGACTAAAACTGAGATCAAATAATCCAAATAAGTTGATTTAAAAAATAAAAAAATGGAGGAGTAGAATTTAGACGTGTAGCCTAAGGAGAAACTGTGCACTTTCTGACAACAATCAGTCCAAATACTCAGACCAAGAAAGGAAAAAGAAAGCTCTCTGTCTTCTTAAAGAAGGGTGACAAAGTAAAGGGAAAACCTAAATAAATGAGAAGACGATGTGAATCATATGCTGTGGCCTTTACAGTCGCCGGTTCAGAAGCAAACTGAACACGGGGAGATCGGCAGATAGGGGACATCTTGGAGCAATGCTGTTCGACAGAACTCGCCATCACCATCTTCAACACCAAATGATGGAATATCTTTTGGAAAAATGAAAAATAAATGACAATAAAAATGAAAATTGGAAGAATTTCCCTTCCATAAGGGTCCACAGTACCAACACTTTATGCTGTTTGTTCCACCTATAATTGAAAATATACCACGCTTGGTTCAAATATGTAGGGAGTAAGTAGGGGAGAAATCTCCCAGCCTACTGCAGTGCATGTAAACATGTTCTCCAAATTTCCCTTCTTCCTGTCCTGATTTCTCTCAGTAACCTTGTTTCTTGAGTGCATGTAAACCAGGGTGACAGGTTTTATTTCCACCGGGGCCCACACATGTTTAATTATGCACTCATGATATTTAAAGACATGCTGAAATGGAACATGGTATGAATTGAAACCTTTGCTGGCGAAAGAGCCACAAAGATGTATTGACTGAAGAATTTCGTATGGAAAGGAGTCTCAAAAATCTCAAAATCGACTTGTTTGGCGAGGGACAAACACAACACACCAGGTGTTGTTGTCACTTTCACACAGCTGAAAATGTGACTCCGAACTGCACTTCGTTTAGAGTAGAATGCCCGTCAAGGTGACTTATAATATAATCCGGACTATTTTGATCTACACAGTGTGATCTGGATTTTCAGTTATCGGCCACGCCTAATCATTTTGTATTTAGCTCTTGATTCTTTCCACTAATACTGGACCTTGTAAATGAAATAGTTCAACCTTTCCGGAATGCAGACGGTCTCAGTTTGTTACATGAATCATTTTCTAAAACTGAATATACAATCAGATACATTCTTGATTCTTATTTACTCACAAAAGAAATGTGGGAACAATTGCACGGTGCTTGTTTTCCAATATTCTAGTTCAGCAAAAATCCCCATGCTGAGTAGACGAGGGGAAAAAAAAAAAAACTTACCTCAGCCCAACATACTGTAAACCCTTTGGCAGCATGGAGAACAAAGGCAAACACTTAGAACCAAGGACAACTGACAGAGACAGTATAACTGAAAAAACTAAACCTTGTTACCTTGGAAAATAATCCCTTTAGCATTCATACATGACATTTCATTATTAGTCTGCAATATGAATAGATTGTGATGGGGATGGTGCTGCGACCAGAAGGGATGACTCATCTGTAAGTATTATCTGCACCGCCAGCAGAGCAAGACACAGCGATCCATATTAAATTATACATCCTGTTGTAGAGAACGCATCAAATATTAACATGAATCACCAGCCCTGTTTGAGTCAATCCTCACTGATGACTCCTGTGCCTCAGGAGCAATTAAGAGTTTGCTCATGCGTTCATTCATTGATCAAATTCAGATTCAACGCAACCACTTTAGTTCAAGACTGAATTTAGAGGCGAAATATTAAGTTTTATTTGACAATTTATTTATTTATTTATTTTTTAAACAGGTCTAGTATGTGATATTTACAAGGTGCTATTGGCAGAAATGCAATATAATATTTCTAAGTATGTTTTCATTTGTGTATAATAAGCTTAAAATCAGACTTGTGTTTTCATTACCTTTTTAGAATAAGCCGTTTATATCTACAGAGGGAGCTTGGTCCCCTTCAACGGAGGCCGCCATGTTTCTACAGTAGCCCAGAACGGCCAAACCAAACACTGGCTCTAGATAGGGCCGTTTGCGTTTTCGCGGCCACCGTAGTTTCTCCTAAACGCTATACAGAAGGGGAGGGAGAGGGTGAGGCGAGCAGTATTCACATGGTTGCAAACTGCCCTTTCACCACTAGATGTCACATAAATCCTTCCTGGACCCTTTTAAGAGGGCGGCCGTGGCTTGGTGGCAGAACGGTTGCCTCCCAATCGGAAGGCTGGCGGTTCGATCCCCCAGCCATGCGCCGAAGCATCCTTGAGCAAGATACTGAACCCCAAAATGCTCCCGAAGCTGCGCCTTCGGTTTGTGAATGTTCTCATATGTAAGTCGCTTTGGATAAAAGCGTCTGCTAAATGACTAAATGTAAATGTAAATGTAAGAGAGTCTGCAAAAATGCCCCATTGCTGCAGAAGTTCTTCTGAAAACAAAGGCAGATGTGGGGAAGATTGCGCCGTATAGGTAAAGTTTTAGTGTGAATGCTGAAGGGAAAATACTGATGTTGCAAGAAAATAGAGAGGAGACATTCATTTACTCATTCATGAAAAAGTCAAACCCATCAGAGACATCACCTACTGTAAATTCTCCATTTTATCCTCTTTACATTGGCCTCCAGTTGACTTTGTAATTGATTTGTAAGGTTTTACTCTTTACCGTTAAAGCACCCCACAGTCTGGCTCCAACATAGATATGTGAGTGTTTTTTGCCCATATGTGCCAGCACTCAACCTCAGATCCTAGGCTTAAAACTAAAGGAGAGAGGAGTGTTTTTGCTGTTAGGGTCCCCCAAAGTCTGGAACACTCTTCCCTTTGATATTTGTCTTGCCTCCTCAGCAACTCCCTTTAAATCGCTACTAAAATATCCTTATTATAAATCTACCTTTCTGAATTCATAGTCTTTCTGTGCCTTGTCACTTATAACTTCTTTGGATTGTCCCAACATTTTTTAAAATTGTATTGTTATTATTATATTAGTTATTTTATTGCTTTGTCCGAATACCTTTTTATAGAGATGCAGTACATCCGGTCATCCATTTATCTGTCCATTCACCCTTTCATTCGTCATGTTTATGCTCTTTCTAAGCCCTAAGCATGTCTTAAAGCGTCAGTTCAGACCTCACCGTCAACAGTTCATTTGTACCTATCTCTACCGAAGAAATAGCCTCTATGGAAACAGATAGCCAGGGCAAATAGGACATTTTTCCTAGAGATAGTCGTTGCTCTTGAAAAAAAATGTTGGCGTTCACCTCTGTTGTATTAAGCTGTATTGCGAAATCTCAGAGACCGAAGTCTCATAACCTGGACTATTTAAAAGAGAGTGCAACAATATGTTTTCTTTCTGTAATTTAGGTGAACCGACCCATTCAACCAACCGTCTCGGTTGTCCACAGTGACTCACATCTTTTTTGTGCCCCCCCTCCCACACACACACACACACACACACACACACACACACACACACACACAAGACATGAAGGCATTCTCCTCCTCCAGATCCGTACGCTCAGCAGGACGCCCAGAGCGAACAGTTGGGAGTGTGTGCCCTCCATGATCCGAGGGGACTTATGATCAGACTGGTGCAAATTACCCATCCGCCCTGCCCAGCCGCCGCCACCAGCCCACGCACATACACGCAGACTCGCACGCTAATCCCAGGAGCTGAACAGAGGCCAGGGGAGAAAGTTGTTTCAGAAATGTCCTCGACGCGGCATCCAAACACACACACACACACACACACACACAGCACGGGGGTCTGTCAGGTCCATCCACACAGGAACGGAGTGCTTGCTGGGGATTTAGTAGACTTGTGAGGCGGGTTGAAGCCCTGAGAAGAGGAAGAGCATTTGGATTAAGCTTCTCTCGCTCTCACTGTGCACAAAAGATCAAAACTGGGGAAGCTTGCGGGGCAGAAATCGTCTCGTTTTGCCTTCTGAATCCCTTCCCTCTTTTCCCCACCTTCCCCTGTAGCCCTCTAACAGCTTCTTTCCTCTCCTGTCTTACAGTGTGATGTACGTGTTAGGCGGCTTCAACAGCCTGCTGCTCAGCGACGTCCTCATGTACACCTCGCCCAGCTGCTCGGCCTTCTCCGGCCCGGCGTCCTGCAGCCAGGCGTGGCCAGGGATCCACTGCGTCTGGAACAGCACCCTGGGGACCTGCCTGCCTTGGGAGAGCAACACTATCGGAGCCGAACAGCAGCAGCTACCAGCGTCCTGTAACACACGATCATGTAGGTGACACCGCCATTGCTTTGAAAACCTGCACTGGTGCACGGCTGCCATGTGAAACTAATCCGAGATGGCGTTAGATTCTCGCCGTCTTTTCTTGATTGTCTGCAGAACTCGTCTGCATTCACGACACTGATGTCGGATGGCATGCGTGGACTGGCAGAAACCGCTTGTTTGTCAAGGACTGCCAACACAGTCTGGAAAATCAGAGAGTGGAAATGGCTAAAATCAGTCACCAGTGTGGTGTGTTTGTGTGAGGTTTTTGAAATGAAGAAAATGTAGCCTCCATGCATCTTTAGGAACTGTTCAGTTGCTGTCATTTCTGCATGTGTGATTATGTGCCAAAGCTGGATCAAATGATTAGTTGATCAACAGTAAATGATCCACAACATTTCTGATAATTGTTTAAGCCATTTATCAAGCCAAACATTCGTCAACTCCATGTGAGGATTTTCTGCTTTTCTTTCTTTTGAATTGAAAATATTAGATTTCCGAACTGTTGATCGGACAAACCAAGGTAATTGAAAACGTCACCTTGGCCTCTATAATTGGCATAAAACGATCGATCGATCGAAGCAGCAGATCAATCTATGATGACCATAGTTGGTGGTAACATTTTAAGGCTGCAACTACGTGCCCAGAAAGGCCCCTAACAAAGGGTCACATTTCCTTTTCTGATATCAGCGATTTGTAAAAAAATCTTTTAAAAATGTAATTCATACTGATAATAATTGTTAGCTGCAGCCTTTGCATGATCACCTGAGAGTATGTGGGAGCTAGCATGTGCGTTGATGTGTCCTAGAAACACATTTCACCACATTAGTTAGTATTATTTCTTCAAAAAAGACAGTGTCCCAGGTCTCAGGTTCCACTGCTCTCTATATACAATTCAATTTTATTTATGCAGCGCCAATTCATGACAGGAAGTTATATCTTTGCACTTTTCCTATAGACCAGGTCTAGACCGTACTCTTTGTGTGTGTGTGTGTGTCTGTGTCAGAAAGGACAGGAAGAGGTAATCATCAGGGACAGTTCAGCCAGGTCTCTCTGCTTACCGCTGAGAATTCTCTTTTTTTTTGGCGTTTGACATTTGTCACAAAAAAAAAATCCTCAGTTTCCCCCCAACACGGCCCATCTCATTTTCCGGTGTCGGCGTCTTCAGAAGCGCCGGCAGATGGGAACTGCAACCCGGAATATCTTTCAGCCACATTCAATACCAAGGAGGCCTTCCTGCTCTGCTGCTGTCTGGCAGTCACCCTGCCCCAGTTTCCCCAGAAGAAACCTCATGACCAGGAAGCGTTGATTGATCTGTGGTTCCCGGCAGAATTGGAATTGCTTAAAGGAACACGCCACTTTTTTTTGAAAAGAGGCCCATTTTCCAAGTCCCCTCATGTTACATAGTTGAGTTTTACCATTTTTGAATCCATTCAGCCGATCTTTGTGTCTGGCGGTAGCACTTTTAGCATTGCTTAGCATACGTCATTGAATCGGATTAGACCGTTAGCATCTCGTTTATAACTTTATAACTTGACTCTTCTGTAGTTACATCGTGTGCTAAGACCAACTGAAAATGAAAAGTTGCGATTTTCTACACCGATATGGCTAGGAACTATTCTCTCATTCCTGCGTAATAGTCAAGGAACTTTGCTGCCGTTCCATGGGTGCAGCGGCGCAATGATATTACGCAGCTGTCGATAAATTAAAACAGCTGAAACACTAGATTAACGTTAAATTGTGGGATGTTAGAACCACACTGCCCTGATAATACAGCAAAGACTATTGAAAAGAATACAGATAATATTAATGAATTTATTTAAAAGAATAAAGCTTAGAATAAGTCTCTTAATTGGTTCTGCTGTCTGGCAGTAGTGGAAAGTAACTAAATACAATTATTCAAGTCCTGTACTTGAGTACATATTTGAGGTACTTGTACTTTACTTGAGTATTTGCATTTTATGCTACTTTATACTACTACTTTACTACAATTCAGAGGGAAATATCGTACTAAGGACTCCACTACAACCATTCCAAAACTGAAGTTAATAGTTAATGCGTGAGTAATATTAATCCAATAATGTGATATTTACTGATATAACGCTCACATGGGCTAAATGTCTGCATTGAGTATGTTTGCTTTTGATGCTTTGCTGATAATACTTATGTCCTTTAACCTAAATAGCACTTTCAATGCAGGACTTTGACTGGTGTTTGGTAAATCACTAACTCCAAACAACCACCCCCATTTTTTACCAGCTACTTTTGTATCATTATGGTGGAACTATATAATTTACAAACATAACAAACAGTGGCAGCAAAAAGGAAAGGGGGGGAAACTGGGCCTTTTACTCACCAGGCAGGGCATCTGAAAACTGCAAAGTCGGGTTAAAAACTGTTCCTCCACTCCAATTATTTTCCAATTGCAAACTATAATTTCTGTCTGTATTGTCATCAAATTGTACATTGTTTTTAGAACAAAACTATTTCTATACCATGCTCCTCCAAATTTTGCAGATGCTGATAGCGAGAGGTGTGACCAGTATACAGACTGCTACAGTTGCACTGCTAACACCAACGGCTGCCAGTGGTGCTCAGGCCAGTGTGTGTCTCTGGGAAGCAACTGCACCTCTGCCACGGTAAGTAAACTGACCCCGCTGACCCCTAACCCCGCTGACCCCTACCCCGCTGCGCGGATAAAGGGACATCAGGGCCCACCGCGTGTCCACATCTGGCAGTTTAAGCCCGTCTAGCTTTTGTTTCCGAAAACGTCATTTATATATACCCGCCTCCCTCTGAAATTGTCAAAAACAGCATTTAATTTTATAAAATTCAGTCCTCCAGTAACTACCAGCTGTAGGAGGATATGGGGAGCCGGGTTAATCAGTCCTAAGAGGGTGAGCGGGCGGGCGAGCGAGCGGGTAGGCACACCACCTCGCTTTACCAACTTCCTGGGGGGAAACCCTGGTGTTGATGGACAGATTGGCTATCTTGAATATTAAAACAATATAGGAAATTTGATGAAGAGCGGCACCCTCTTTCATGCTACAATGCTTTCCAATCGGACATTTTCATTTCGCCTTCAGATTTTATATTATAAATACATACATGCTTTTTTTGCACGTGGAAAACAGTTATAAGAAGTTCTGATGCTCTGTAACAAAAGCATTCCAGTATATAACTATTTCTCGCCATACAAGCTGAAATGTAATTCTAAGACTCATTGTAATAAATGAATAGGTAGTCTCCTTATAAGTTTGAACAGTCATAGGCTCTTTGAAGCACAGAATGACGAATACTCGGACACTGTGGGTTCCCGTAGCCAATTCCAGTGCAACTCCGGCAGATTTTTTCTATTTTGAGTAGGATACACAAATGTTGTTGTGACAAAACCATCCTTTCATTTTCTGCAAGGGTTATTAAACCTTATAAATTGGGACTTGTCAAACTTAAGTAATAATAGGATAAAGGACTGATGAGGCACGTTCTTGTTTCCAACACTGGATCGGATTTGTCGATCTTTGATTAAATCACTGCTCATTTAGATGCAACATGACACCGAGCGCACTTATCTGCACTTATCTCTAAAATATTTGATTAATAAGGGTCAGTCTCTCTGCCTGCAATTATTTGGTAATCTAATACTTGTGATAACCTTGCTTTCTTCTCAGATAGCTGCATTGTCAGTAAGAAAAAAATCTTTCTATTTTGGATGTAATAAGATTCTTTCTCATTATGTGTACAAACACTTCAATCTTTTTCTATGAAAATCTCATGAATCTAGAAAGACCTCCGTCCTCTTCATAAAATTCTGTTGCCTTCTATTCATAATGAAATAATATTTCATTTTGTGCCATATGAGCGGGTGCCATTTATGGAGCATGAAATGTAATAATTAGGGACTTTGTGTCTTGGGAGTTGACTCCTGTTATTTTCTGCTTTCGCTTCCCAGGGGGCCATAGGGGAGTATGAAGTTTGCCCCAAGGACAACCCCTCATACGTGTGCAACAAGAAAACCAGCTGCAAGAGCTGCGCTGTGGACCAGAACTGTCAGTGGGAACCTCGCAACCAGGAGTGCATCTCACTGCCAGGTAACTGTGTTTGTTAGGAAATGGAAATAAAACAATTTCATTTCAAAATGACATTGACAACATTTCTGAGATGTAGGGCTGCATCGCCAATAAAAAAAGTGATATGATGGTCAAATATTGATATAATCGGATAAGAATGTCTCTTGCTCTTATGGACTGAATTGTGAAGCTGATGCTTGTATTTATTCCAAAGGTACAATACCATATTATCTAATACATTTTAAAATGCAAGTAATAATCAGTGTGACATTTATATAGTTATTATAGTCGCCCTGTTGCAGTTTATAATGATAATGTGCCTGTTGGGCAGTGATTCCCAACCTGTGGGTCACATATCTCCAAGAAGTTGGAAGACAAATCTGAGGGGTGACAAGATGATTAAAGGGTTAGGAGTGAAGGAAAACCGTTGCTGCTACACGAATTAAAAAAGAAAAATGTAAGAAGGGAATATCATTCTTGGGTTGAATGTATAGATAATAAAGGTGGATAGCCAAAAAAGAGAGATCCTATTTTGCCCCAGTGACATGCTGTCAATTTAAATATCAGCATGCCAACCCATAGTGTCTATAGTGCCAACTCCTCATCTAATCTCTCCATTCCAGAAAACGTGTGCGGGGAAAGCTGGCATCTGGTGGGCAACTCCTGTCTGAAGTTCATCACGGCAAAGGACTCGTACGACAACGCCAAGCTGGCCTGCAGGAGCCACAACGCCGTCCTGGCCTCGCTGACCACGCAGAAGAAGGTGGACTTTGTCCTGAAGGAGCTGCAGATTATGAGCGTGGTGGTAAGGGGGGCGGGGGGGGGGGCAGTCCTGGGTATTAATTATCAGATTAGAGAAACGAAAATATTCTCCTGGGGGAAATTGGGTCGTCACACCAGCAGCAAATGAGATATCGATAACACTCGAGCTACAGAGAGAGTGGAGATAAAATAGATAAGCAAAAAAAAAATCCCATCAACATCAAGAATGAAGAATTATATATCAACTAAATGAATAATAATGAGTCTTTGACAGATTTTCATGATGAAGCAGAGGTGCATGTGTACTGTTGAAACAGGAAAGAAAGATTCCAGGAAGATCCGACACACTGATTCAAGAAAATTACAAAAGTGCACAAAGGAACCGTCTTTATTTCTTATGTTATCTCTGATTTATGACCAAACCGTTGACTGGGATGTCTTTGTGATAGCTGGCCTCTTTTGAAATGCTGCCTTTTTTATCTGCAGGTGAGCTCTGGTTGGGCTCTTTTTGTCTGTGATTCTTGGGCCAGTGAGCGTGAAACAAATCTTGCATTAACAGATTCTTTCCTCAGAGCTCAGACGTCTCTTACTCGTTCCATTAGAGCAAATACGCAGAAATCCATCCGAAACAATCGACTAACCATCTCCAGCTGCTGTTTATACCTTCAGATGCAGGTCACGCACCTGTCGATAGATGTGTGGATGATGGGGAGATGTACAGTGTTGGCTTTAATCTTTGCATCAAGTTTGTACACATCACACGCGTGACTTACAGAAAAAAAGTGAAGATGATGCATTTACGGAGAGAAGCAACATATACGGTTATTTCCTTCTGTCCTGAATGTGTTTGCCTTTGAAGATATGTGCCTGGCCTAGCTTTGAACCCACACCCTTTACTCGTGGTTGCTGTTGATGATCAGAAATCCAGTATAAGTTTATATTTCACACTGTACACTGAATTGAGTATTGGCCTAAACGTTACATGTAAATGAAAGACACTCAGCTGCACTGAGCCAAACAGCCTAAATTCAGCTTTAAGTCAATTATGGTTGGATTCTAAAAACTCTAAAAAGACACTACAACATTAAACTCAAGAGTATCTGATGAACATCAACAGGGACCGTATTTTTCAGGTTTAATGTCATTTTTGAATTTCTTAATCTAGAGATTGGATTAGATGTGATTAACCAGAAATTCAAATTTATGTTATACAGCGGAAACGATTAATAGAAATGAAAGTTTTTATTATCACTCCATCGTTTTGGTAATTTTTCAAGTAAACATTACAACCAGTCTTTTGTCTCTTAAATCATTGCAATATGAATTTTATTTGGGTTTTGCACTGTTGGTCAGACAAAACGACACGTGAAAACCTCACCCAGGACTCTATAATGGCCGTTTGTTTCCAATTTTCTTACATTTTATGCACTAAATGATTAATCGATCAATTGATTAATCAGGAAAATAAGCAGCAGACGAATGGATACTGAAAAAGTTGCAACTAAATAAAGAAGGAAAAGAAAGAGCTTTAAAAATGGATTTCCTGAATAATAGATGCTGCAGAAAGACAACTCAATTTTTCAAGCTGATGAAGAAAAATGTTTTGTAGGACCCCAAATTATTGGCCTAATCACAGCAAAATCTGGCCAGATATTTTAGTTTGTGTCCACTTGAGGTTACTGAAGAGTATTACATAATCCCGCATGTGCCAGAAGCACTGCGAGAGGACGGTTCTAACTACCCGGGCTGCGCTGAAACATGGCGTCATCTTCAGCTGCAGTCCTGCCTCAGTTTCTGCGTAGATCACCCAGCAGGCTCACACACTGCCATCCTTCACTGAAGCCACCCATGCAAAAATGTAAGCCACTTATGATCCTACAAAGGGCCCCGAAGCCACCGCATGGCATGTAATATTGTAGCTATATACAATAAAATCATTGGAGTCTAAATCACAAAGTGGGTCTGGAACTGAGGAGTGTTTTCCATCCATACTAATGAAACTGTGTAGATTTCCCCTGTTGGTCTAAATTCAATTCTGTTGGTGAGTTCCAGGTAATCTTTGTGCTTTTAAGGTAGAGAAGAAATAAAAGCCTAACGTCTCTGGAATAGCATTGGTTTTCAAACGGTCCAGTTCAACGATAAAATCTGTACAGGCACAGAGACTCTGAAACATGCTTCACAAGTCTTCCTGCCGTGTTACATTGACACTGTTTGTGCTGCTGTTTAGCAGTCTCCACTATTTCCAGACAGGATCAATCAATCCGAGAAATGCAATTAAATCCCGATGGAACAGTAATTCGACCCACGTCTGTGAGCGATCGAGCTCTCTTTGTTTACTACTACTGCAACAGCATGGCCATTGATTAGAGATGGGATAGATAACAGAGCCTCCCGTGTCAAGTGAAGTAAAGCTGCTTTTATTGCCGCTCAGACAGTCCAGGGGAATTTACGTCAGTACAGATTAAATATTGCTCTTTTTTTGTTGCTTACAAACAGGGCTTCAAGTTGTAATTTTCATCAAATGTCATATTAGTCCTCAGCTGCAGAGTAACTGGCACTTAAGTCTAAACCTTTTTTTTGGGGGGGGGGGGGGGTACGACCCAATTATAAAGGGTTTTCTTTTCTTATGATCAGAGATGGTTAAGAGGCTGATTTACAGAACAATCTAAAAGAAGAAAGCTTGACTTGAAGAGTAGTTGAAGTAGGAGGAGGCAGTAGTACAGTAGTAGAAATTTGACTGAAGCTTTGACGCGTGAGGAATTTTAAAGAGAACAATGTGTAAAATCCTTGTTTTGACTTTGGCACACTGCTGTTTGTTTGCAGTACAAGGCCACAGTGACGCCCTGGGTGGGGCTCAGGAAAATCAACGTGTCGTACTGGTGCTGGGAGGACATGTCGCCCTTCACCAACACCACCCTGCAGTGGCTGCCCGGCGAGCCGAGTGACGCTGGGTTCTGTGGCTACCTGGCCGAGCCCGCAGCCAGCGGACTGAAAGCCCAAACCTGCATCAACCCAGTGAATGGCAGCCTGTGTGAACGGCCAGGTGGGTTCACAGTGCTCCAGGAGTCAGAACCAAAGTGGGAAAGTGGTGTTTTATTCCAGAGTATATCCTCTAGGAAAGCATTTTAATACATTTTATATGTGCTCAACTGAAACAATGTTTGGTTTATGCCTGCAACAATTGACGTAAAACAATTTCTTTTCAGCATTTATTATAAAGGGTACAGTCTAGACCTGCTCATTAGGGAAAGCCCAATGAGATAACTTCTGTTGGCGCTATATAAATACATTGAACGGAGTATAGTTATCAGCAAATACTGTGGCTAAAAATGTCAGGCAAATTCAGGTAAATGCATTATTTACACACGTTGTCAAAGTAAAATAGATTTGAGGGTCATTATGCAACTTAAAGATGTTACCTTTAGAATTCCAGCTGGATTGAATCAAAATGCTGGCAGTTTGACCTCTAACAGAAAGTATTTGAGTATCAACTTTGTCACCGGTTATTTTTTTTGCGTCAGCAGATCTAGGGATTTTTCTGTTCCCTAGATATAGTTAACGCCTTGTCCATAGTCCAGTGGATTTCAGCAAGAAGAGCACTACCAGAAGCGGTTTGACTCCCACTGAGACATGTGTGCTGAAAATCTATGCATTCATACGCCAAGGGGCTTGAACGTAACTTCTTGACGATTGGCTTCCTCAGCCAACCACAGTGCCAAGCAGTGCCGGACGCCGTGTGCCATGAGATCCACCTGCAGTGAATGCACCAGCAGCAGCTCAGAGTGTATGTGGTGCAGCAACATGAAGCAGTGCGTCGACTCCAACGCCTACGTGGCCTCCTTCCCCTTCGGACAGTGTATGGAGTGGTACACCATGAACACCTGTCCACGTAAGACATCTTAATTCAGCTCCGTTTTCTGCCTCTTATATATGCATTTTCTCAGGTTTTAATATGGCAGCCATTGTGATTGTTTCCTTTTTTTATTTTGGCAAAACACTCCCACAAATACATACACACACTCTGAAATTGAGTCTGAAAATAATTTCCTGTTATTACATCATTACATATAATACAAAAAAAATGTAATTTATGCCTTTTCACTTAACAGTGTGCAGTATGTAGACATCCCCCCTGTTAAAAATGAACAAATCGACTACTGGCTGTGGTAACATGTAAATCGCTTGGATTCTTTTTTTTTTTTTTGTACTCTGCAATGTCTTTTTATCAGCTGACTTGACTCATTGATCTCATCATACCTCATCACACCTTTCTGCAGTGTTTGCTTTTGCAGCCCTGGCATCGGCATCTCTGGAGTCAAAACCCATTGATTGTACATAAAATGTTTACTCTTCAGTGTGCAGAGATCTCTCCATGCATTTCTTATGCCAGATATCCAGTTCTTGTCCTACTTATTCCAAACAAATTGCCGTTGCTGCCGTAGAAAAGTGGCTTTGCAAAAACACTTTCTGTCTGACTGAAAATGTTGCAGCCTACTATTTAATCTTTGATTGAGTTTCAACGGCTATATGCATAACCAGCACCCTCCCGGGCAGCATCCATGAGTTGCAACCTATGAAAGGAGAAAAACTCGAAATAAAAACATAAATCTGAAGTCCGCTCACGTAATGTTACAGTTAATGTACTCAGCCACTTAAGCATATGTTGCAGTTTTCATCGGACTTAAAAAAAAGACCCTAAAAGGCAACATTTTAAATAACTGTGGCTCTCTGGAGCAGAGCTTTAAATGTTTTTTGTTTTTTTTTAACCTTCATTTAGCCGAATACACTGTAGCCCCTCCGGTAGATGAGATGGGGATTAATAATCTGGTTTAGTAGTTTGATAACTTAGTCTCCGGCTGGCACTTTGTTTTTGTACGGCGCAGCAGAGAACAATTTTCATTTATTTAACCTGGCAGGTCAATTAAGTACAAATTGTTGCTTGCAGCCATATGAAGAGAAGCCCCTCAAGGGCTGAGAGTTAAGAAATAAAATATAGGCAAATATCAATGGAGAGCAGGTGGAGAGACCCAGATTAACTGTTGAGCCTTGAAGGGGTGTTGTGGGTTTTTAATTCTTATTAAACTTTCGGAAAGGCTGGACCTTCCTTACCAACACCCAATAACAAGCCCCCTCATACCCATCACTCATTTGTTGATGGTGCTGCGTTAATGTTGCTGCCTAGCTTTCATAGGACATTAGTTGATGAATTAATTGAAACCTTTAGTTACCAACAGAAACTCGCTGAGAACCAACTGTCTGTCTGCAGGAATGTGCCAATGTCTGTCTGTTTCCATTTCCATTTTACATTTAGTCATTTAGCAGACACTTTTATCCAAAGCGACTTGAGAACATTCACAAACCGAAGGCGCAGCTTCGGGAGCAATTTTGGGGTTCAGTATCTTGAAACATGATGATATGTGCAAAACATTACAGCTAAAATAATTTAAATAATAATGAAAGGAAATAGCTGTATGATATCAAATGACAAGGATGTCACTCACGGTCGCGTGATGCAGGAAACCCCGACACATCATGTTACCTCGATTGCATGTCGGATGGTTGCCTGACCTGTAGTTCAACTCTTTGCCCTTCCACTTCACTCAACCCAAATCCTGTTTCCTCACAAACCGAAACTGAACTCCAGCTTCTGCCTAAAGGAAAATCACTTCATATTTGGCATATTCGCTTTCCTGCCTAGTTTCAGATGTGAACGTCGATCGCGCTCTCATCTCTGTGTGTTAACCATGGAGCTAAAAGCTGGGAGGCGATTAGCTTAGCTTTAGAGTAAAGAGTTGAAGCGGGGCGAAACGGCTAGCCTGGCTCTGTCCGGAGCTCCCAAATTAACCCGATGTGTGTTTGTTTAATATTACAAAGAGTACGGTCTAGACCTGCTCTATAGGAAGAGTGCCATGAGATATGAATTGGCGCTATATAAATAAAATTGAATTAATTAGTTTCCAAACAGAAATGTTTGAAAGAAGGAAAAAAAGGGTATTTGTGGTTTGAACGGGGGCATATTTTAACATTTTAAAGCGAGCCGGGCAAGCTGTTCCCTCTCTATCCAATTTGTATGCTAAGCTAAGTTAATTGCCTACAGGCCGCAGCTCCGTACTTACAGGTGCTATTACAAACATTGATAATAACATTCAGGCGCTATTGACCCACTCCCTAACTGTTTTACTGTAATTTAAGGGCTTTTCTACTGTAATGTGTACCGTAAGATACTGTGTTCACTCATGCGTGAACATGTTTGTTCCTCCCTGAGTTTCGACAGTGTGTTATGGAAGCATTTTTCCCAGCTGCTTTAGATAGATACCCAACAGCCTGTACAAATTATATTTTTTTTCAGGAAACGAATGAATAACGAATGTTATTGAGGACTTTGAAACCGCAATAAATTAGCATATTTTGCGCTATGGCTGTCGATTTTGTTTAAGTATGCGGAACTGTAATTTTATGGGTTACTGCTGTTCGGACGAGTAAGCTAAGTTAGCTAATATGTGCTAACGTCAGTGTCGTTTTTTTTTTTTTTTCCCCCCCCACAGTAACTGGCAACTTTACCATGTGATACCAACGTCGTTATACTATTGGCTCACGAGCCATGTTAGAAGCGGGAACCAAACGTCAGACATCTCACACAGCGATAAACAAAACATTCCTTTTGGACCCGTCAACATTTTTACAATGATTAATTCTTTTTTTTTTTTTTTTTTTTTACTTTTATTCCACACCTTTCTAAAAGCTCTTTGTATTATTATTCTTTTTAACATTCGTCTACCTACGCACAGACGTGAGTGGTATTGATCTTTTCATCTAACTTCTCATAAAAAGAAAATAAATAAGCATATTTTCCAAAATGTCAAACTATTCCTTTAATGTAGGAGGTTCTGTCATACAAAGTAGTTTTACCCTTCTGATATCCCACTGTTCTTACTGTTTATCTAAATGATTGTCTGATTCTGGAAACACTAATGGCTCCGTTTTTACGACACAAGTGGATTTTAAAAAGACAAAGTCTTGGCTTTCACGGCAACAACAACGTCAGAGTTCACAGTAATACATGTCCTGAATGGTTTGATAGCTGGTGTTGTGTGTTTTGCTGCAGCGGAGAACTGCTCTGGGTACAGAACATGTGGCCAGTGTCTGGACCAGCCGGGCTGCGGTTGGTGCACCGACCCCAGTAACACGGGCAAAGGTCAGTGCATCGAGGGCTCGTATCGCGGGCCCTTCCAGACCTCGGTCCCGGCTCCATCCACCCTCCCCGGCCTGCCCGCCAGCCCCCAGCCTGCCCTCAATGCCAGCATGTGCCCCGGTGAGGCCAAATACAACTGGTCCTTCATCCACTGCCCAGGTAGGGGGGAATTAGCTCTTAGGTTTGTTTAATGAGCTAACATATCAACCATTTGAAAATACAAATTTCTATGAATGTATTGTATAAATGCTACGTCTGTAAATGTATTTACACTTAAAGGGGAATTCCATGTTTGTTTGCTTTTTTTATAGCTCTGAAGGGGTTTGCAAAAATAAATGTAATGTTTCAAAGGAGTGATTTGGTATTACACTTTCATAAAGATGACGAACGCACAAGAGACATAAAAAGAAATCCGTGGTCAAAATCCAAGCGGCTGAGACCTTTAGTCTTTAGTGTGGGTCAAGCTGCAAAAACACAGGGTCCTTCCATAATGCAACTCTCTAGTGTCTTTCTTTAGACCCCTCTGCCTTCTCAGTGCCCACCTCTTTCAAACACTGCATGTGTAGTTTGTAATGCAGGCTTTCTGTAGTAAAGTAAGTCTAAAGCCCAAGCAGAGAGACTCCATCAGGGCTGTTTTTTAAATTTTGGATGGCTCCCTTCAGAGCCAAAGAAAACCGTTTTCTCAGGCTGAATAGTACTAAGTAAATAAGTAAACTGATGCTCATGTGTAGAATCGTTGAATGACCCTAACTCTTTGTCTAACAACCAAAACGTCTGAAAATGTTTGCCCACTGATAGGGATCGTTTTTCTTATTCGTTATAATCTAAAACGAACAGAAGTACATGCCAGTGACTTGCAGTGGTTATTGTGACTTCTCTCGATTTAATAGATATGTGTTGAAAATCTTGACAAATAAACCTGGCAAGCATAGAGAATATTAAAGTACCATTCTTTTGTCACATGAGGACCTGATGTGCAGCGCAGACAGACAGTTCAGAACATTACAATTCCCAGAATGCACGTCACTTTCTGTACTTGCAAATTAAGAAACTAATTCATTCATGTTTGGGCCTGGGGCTGTTTATTAAACCACTTTTCTTTCTTTCTTTTTTTCCCCCCAGTGTTCATGCAGTATGTGCTTTGTTTACTCTTTGGCAGCTTGTCAGTGCAACGGTCACAGCCAATGTGTCAACGAGAGTATGTGCGAGAAGTGCGAGGACCTGACAACCGGCCGACACTGCGAGAGCTGCATCTCCGGCTTCTACGGAGATCCGACCAACGGGGGCAGCTGCCAGCGTGAGTATCCGTGGGCCGTTCAGTCCTGCACTAAATCAACCAGTCAGTCTTTCGGCACACTGCTTCATTTAACTTGTCAGTATTTTACAGTTCAGTTTTATGCCGGCCATTTTCCTGATTCCCGGCTGCACAGGAAAGCGGCCCCGTGGGATATTAAAGATTTACGCTGCTCTAGAGCTAATACTGACAGTCAGTCAATCAGACAACAAATCAATTGTCTGTTCCTTCGACAGCTTAATTTAGCTTACCAATATATTACAGCCACGGTGTAAGTTTTTTTTTTTTTTTTTTATATTCAATTTTAGGTTTCCCTCTGGGGAA
>CM022480.1:5405922-5417050 GCA_011952105.1 Coreoperca whiteheadi
TATGTTTTTAAAATACAGTTTTTTTTTGTCTCCCCCCCCCCCCCCCCCCCGATACTACATGTCCTTCCTACCATTTCTCTTCGCCTTCCATCCCTTCATCAACCTCCTCCTTCAATATCTTTACTCTTGTTTCCCCCCTCCATCTCTGGCCCTGTTTTCTGTTCTTCTTTCTGTCGTTCAGCAGGCACGCAGACCGGGGAGGAGATCCCCATCGTCTCTCGGAGCAACATCAAGGAGTTCAAAGACAGCTTCTCCAACGAGAACTTTGATTTCCGCAACAGCCCAAACATAACGTTCTTTGTCTATGTCAGCAACTTCACGTGGCCCATTAAGATTCAAGTAAGCGTCTCTTCAGTTCACTAAAAATGCAACTGGTACGCTTTAAAATAAAGTAAGACATAGTTTGCGCTACAGTATAACAATTTTACATTGTAGTCAATCTGCACTAGATGTGAATGGCACACATTACTGCATTTTAACCAATGACTGTACGCTGTAACTACACTTACTTACATTTTCGAGGAAAAGGTAGGTGAAGAACAGACAACACTACAAAACATTGCAATGCGTTTAAACCCCATCCTGCTGAAATGATGACCGTTTTTCCAATATTCATAAATAACCCGTGATACAAGTTTTAGGTCTCACCACCCTAGGCTCCACTATGGGCAATATATTTACAGTATATAACATTTTTCCTGCTGAGCAACTCATTCCCAGTCTTTGCGATGCTTTAGATTCATATTGACAGGCCACGTTGAATCCTGACACATTCAGTTATGACACCTCCGCATCCACTGACTGATGTGATGAACAGGGGAAGGAAGCTGATTGGTTGGAGACGCTGCTTGAAATCAGTAAATGAGAGGCTTTATGTTTGACAGCATGGGAAAGCAGAAATGACGGTGATGCATGAAAACCTGTGAATGAAATGTGACAGAAAGGTAAAGTCGAAATGACTCGCCTTTTTATTTGAAACGAATTTGAACGAAAAGGGAGACATTTGAGAGAAACGATCTTCCGTGTTGCACTTTAACAAAAGTTTCAAACAATTAGAACAGATCTGTCCCACCATTTGGGGCTGCTAATCTGGAAATGTACCCAGTGCAGCTTAGCTTTAAAAAGCCAAATCATGTAATACACATTTCAAGAGAAGCGTGACTTAATAAGAGCATAAAATATGATAAAAACATGATTTACTCGAGTGGAACATAAGTACAAACTTACACAGGCCAAGCTGTCCTGAATATTCACGGACTGTAGCGACGCTACATACACTTTGAATGAAAGCATCTACAAAACGGCACCTTAGGTCTCCTAATGTGCTCTCATGTGCAGAGTAAACCCATATATGACTTGTATGCAAATAACGTACACTCGTAGCCCTGCATATTTTGGACCAAAGTGCAGCAAAACTGTGGTCAGTTTTCACTGTGACTGGTCAGCTTGTCTGAGTCACAAGCCACTTTTCTACTCAATAAACCAAAAGGTTGGCTTGTAAAGTGGCAAAAAGGTAAATGTTGGCAGTCACCAGTAAAATGTGGTCATTGGGGGGGGGGGTTTCCTGTATTTGGTGTGCAGGAGCTTTTCTCCAGTGTTGATGTGGCTCATTGGCTGTAGTAGTGAATAGGGCTCTGTATCTACTTGCCTGGTAGCTGGCGGTGTGTGTTTATGCAGCTGAGCTACAATCCACACTGCACTCGGTGACCCGCTGCCATGCCAATCGCTTTGTTTACAACAGGATGAAAGTCAATTCCTTTCTATCAGTTTATTCACAGTGTGGTTTCTTCGTAGTAAAAAACCCTTCAATGTGTAAAAAAAAACAAAAAAAAAAACGTTAAAATTCCAGCTATTCTGTGTTGTCATCCACTTACTGAGTTGACGTTGTGAACACAGTTTATATCGTGGTCACGGAAGATACTTCTTTATGATTGGCTAGCAGGTGTCCATAAAAATCATACATCTCTACAACTCAGATATTGTTCTGGACTGGTTCATTTTCAATAGTCAGTTGCGGTTTTATTAGGTACACCGAGCTACATTTCCCCACACTATTTATATTATCAAGGGTAGTCCAGATATTAGACAGCTGTCAGTATAACACAATACAATTCAACAGCACCACAAAGTACAGCCTCCAAAATGATCATAAAATTGAATCAACTCCTCTCTAAAATTGTTTCAGCAAAAACCTTCACGAGGATAGGATTTACTGCAGGACTGTTGTCCTTTGACATGGCCTTGACTACAGACAAACTTTAAAAGTCCCATGAAATGTTCTCATTACTTACTTAATGTGAAGTTTTTCCTTTTTGAAACAGGATCCTGGGACAAAATGTTAGACAGTGAGCAATCAATGTAATGTGTCAAGGCGGGATTTTGGATGAATTTGTTATTTGAACTTTCTAGTTACACCCACTAGTGCAGTATGATGTCAACGCTGAAGATGCAACGATTAAAAACAGTTTTCCAGGAAATTAAAGTGATTATAACGTGAGAAAAATGTATGCAGTTTTAAATACATGTTGCCATGGTATGAGCTTGATAATGCACTCTTCAAGGTCCATATATAGGCAATAATGGACTCAGCTACTAGGTACCCTAGTATCGACAGATCATAGTCTTCTTTTCCTTTCGGCTGTTCCCTTTCAGGGGTCGCCACAGCGAATCATGCGCCTCCATCTAACCCTGTCCTCTGCATCCTCTTCACTCACACCAATTAACTTCATGTCCTCTCTCACTACATCCATAAATCTCCTCTTTGGTCTTCCTCTAGACCTCCTGCCTGGCAGCTCCAACCTCAGCATCCTTCTACCAATATATTCACAGTCTCTCCTCTGAACGTGTCCAAACCACCTCAATCTGGCCTCTCTGGCTTTATCTCCGAAACATCTAACATGAGCTGTCCCTCTGATGTACTCGTTCCTGATCCTGTCCGCCCTCGTCACTCCCAAAGAGAACCTCAACATCTTAAGCTCTGCCACCTCCAGCTCTGCCTCTTGTCTTTTCTTCAGTGCCACTGTCTCTAAGCTGTACAACATCGCTGGTCTCACCACCGTCTTGAACACCTTTCCTTTCATTCTTGCTGATACTCTTTTATCACACAACACCCCTGACACTTTTCTCCACCCGTTCCAACCTGCTTGCACTCGCCTCTTCACCTCTTTTCCACAGTCTCCGTTGCTCTGAACCGTTGACCCTAAGTACTTAAAGTCCTGCACCTTCTTCACCTCTGCTCCCTGTAACCTCACCGTTCCACCTGGGTCCCTCTCATTGACACACATGTATTCTGTCTTACTGCGGCTAAGCTTCATTCCTCTGTTTTCCAAAGCAGACCTCCATCTCTCTAGATTCTCCTCCACCTGCTCCCTGCTCTCACTACAAATCACAATGTCATCCGCAAACATCATAGTCCATGGAGATTCCTGTCTAACCTCATCCGTCAGCCTGTCCATCACCAGAGCAAACAAGAAGGGGCTCAGAGCCGATCCTTGATGCAGACCCACCTCCACCTTGAACTCCTCTGTCACACCTACAGCACACCTCACCACGGTCTTACAGCTCTCATACATGTCCTGCACCATTCTAACATACTTCTCTGCCACTCCAGACTTCCTCATGCAATACCACAGCTCCTCTCTCGGCACCCTGTCATACGCTTTCTCTAAATCTACAAAGACACAATGCAACTCCTTATGACCTTCTCTGTACTTCTCCATCAGCATCCTCAAAGCAAACACTGCATCTGTTGTGCTCTTTCTAGGCATGAAACCATATTGCTGCTCACAAATGCTCACCTCTGCCCTTAGCCTAGCTTCCACTACTCTTTCCCACAACTTCATTGTATGACTCATCAGCTTTATTCCTCTGTAGTTGCCACAGCTCTGCACATCTCCCTTGTTCTTGAAAATTGGCACCAGTACACTTCTCCTCCATTCCTCGGGCATCCTCTCACTCTCCAAGATCTTGTTAAACAAACTAGTCAGAAACTCTACTGCCACCTCTCCTAGACACTTCCATACCTCCACAGGTATGTCATCAGGACCAACTGCCTTTCCACTCTTCATCCTCTTCAACGTCCTCCTCACTTCACTCTTGCTAATCTTTGCCACTTCCTGCTCCACACCAGTCACCTCTTCTACTCTTCGTTCCCTTTCATTTTCCTCATTCATCAACTCTTCAAAGTACTCCTTCCATCTTCCCATCACACTCCTGGCACCTGTCAATACATTTCCATCCTTATCTTTAATCACCCTAACCTGCTGCACATCCTTCCCATCTCTATCTCTTTGTCTGGCCAACCTGTACAAATCCACCTCTCCCTCTTTAGTGTCCAACCTAGCATACAAGTCCTCATATGCTCTTTGTTTGGCCTTTGCCACCTCTACCTTCACCTTACGCTGCATCTCCCTGTACTCCTGTCTACTCTCTTCAGTCCTCTCAGTGTCCCACTTCTTCTTTGCTACCCTCTTTCTCTGTATACACTCCTGAACTTCCTGGTTCCACCACCAAGTCTCCTTGTCCACTTTCCTCTTTCCAGATGACACACCGAGTACCCTCCTACCTGTCTCCCTGATCACATTAGCTGTAGTGGTCCAGTCATCTGGGAGCACTTCCTGACCACCCAGAGTCTGTCTCAGCTCCTCCCTGAAAACTAAACAACATTCTTCCTTTTTCAACTTCCACCACTTCGTCCTCTGCTCTGCCTTTGTCCTCTTCATCTTCCTCACCACCAGAGTCATTTTACACACTAGCATCCTGTGTTGTCTGGCTACACTCTCACCTACCACTACTTTACAGTCACTGGTCTCTTTCAGATTACAACGTCTACACAAGATGTAGTCCACCTGAGTGCTTCTCCCTCCGCTCTTATATGTCACCCTATGTTCCTGCCTCTTCTGGAAGAAAGTGTTCACGACAGCCATTTCCATCCTCTTTGCAAAGTCTACCACCATCTGTCCTTCTGCGTTCCTGTCCTGAAGACCAAACCTGCCCATCACATTCTCATCACCTCTGTTCCCTTCACCTACATGCCCGTTGAAATCTGCACCAATCACCACTCTCTCACCTCTGGGGATGCTCTGCATCACTTCATCTAACTCACTCCAGAATTTCTCCTTCTCTTCTAACTCACATCCTACCTGTGGGGCATAACCACTCACAACATTGAACATCACCCCTTCAATTTCCAGCTTCAGGCTCATCAACCTGTCTGACACTCTTTTCACCTCAAGAACATTCCTCACAAACTCCTCTTTCAGGATAACTCCTACTCCGTTTCTCTTCCTATCCGACCCATGGTAGAACAACTTGAACCCTGCTCCTAAGCTTCTAGCCTTGCTACCTTTCCACCTGGTCTCCTGGACACACAGTATGTCCACCTTCCTTCTCTGCATCATGTCAATCAGCTCTCTAGCCTTCCCTGTCATAGTTCCAACATTCAAAGTCCCTACTGTCAGTCCTACATTCTTAGCGTTCCTCTTCTCTCTCTGCCTACGAACACACCTTCCTCCTCTCCTTCTTCGTCTTCGACCAACAGTAATCCAATTTCCACCGGTACCCTGTAGGTCAACAGCACCGGTGGCGGTCGTTGTTAACCCGGGCCCCGACCGATCCGGTATGGAAGTCATTGTCATGATTCGCATTTTTAGTTTGGCATGTGTTTTACGTCGGATGCCCTTCCTGACACAACCCTCTGCATTTATCCAGACTTGGGACTGGCACATGAAGACACTGGCTTGTGCCCCCCTGCGGTTGCATTATCGACAGATCATAGTACCTTTGCAAAAGCACTTTTTAAGTAGGTCTGATTGGGGGGGGGGAATTTAACATTATAAACTAGGTATGTTGATATTTGATCAGGTCCCTAATCACACAACTGCCCTAATCATGCGTTACTACTGGTGCTTTAGAGGTGGAGTAGAATGTGAAATATAGCTTTGCATCTACATGCTTCCACACGTGTAGGTGTCAATAAAACCATTCAATTAGTTTAGAGTTTTGATCATACGTGTACAAGCATAGTTAGTACATGGGTGTTTTTGCAGCGTGATAAAGGATAGAATAAACTCAGCATCAATGCTAAGTTTGATGCAGTGACTGAATGCACGGCCAGGATTGGCTGGTGCTGGTTTGGGAGCGCGAGGTGCCCTGGGCCCGGCTTTCTGTGCACTCGGTTCAGCCTGCCCGCCTGTGTGCCTCCCCGATCAGTTCTGGAAGTGATTTGACTGGTCGCCCCGTGCAAGCTCCTTCCCCCTGCCCTCCTCCTGAAGGGGAGAAAAATCGTGCCTCTGTCTTCCATGTCCTGTCTTGTGAGGGCTTTTAGTTCTCTCAGCTTCAGAACTCCAGCTGCTGCCAGCCAGCCTCAGGAGGTCTCCAGAGCAGCTCCACAACAGAACAGAGCTGAGCTGAGAGAGCTTTCCCCCTCTAAGCCTCCTCTGGTCCACCTCACCTTCTGTCTTGGTGGGTGGGATCACATAGAAGATCACCCCTGTCCTTGAAACTAAAGCACGCAGGTCTGCTAGCGTGTCATTTGTCTTCCTTGCACTCATGGAGCTTTGCTTTCGCCAGTGAGGTAAAATTTTCCTCTTGTTTCTCTTTTTCTGCCACTGCTCCTCTTCTCAAAAGAATTTTTTTTTACCATTTCGCCTCAATAACAGCCCTTAATTTTTCTTTTGTTGCCTTTTCTTACTCTTCTTGCCGTCAGTGGTCTACTGCAGTGTGGCAACGGTATTTGTGTGTGTGTGTGTGTGTGTGCGTGTGTGTGCGTGTGTGTGTAATCGTAGGCGGTTGGTCCTCCAGTGTTGGCAGGCAGAGATCGGAGTGTTGGAAAACCGTTCATAAACAGCAGCTGAGAGAGAGCAAGGGCAAAGTGGAATGTTAAGTTGAAACACATGCTGCATTCAGAGTGGGCTGTGTGCAAGCTAAGCCCTCTCTCTCCCGGGTTTAGTGTGCAGCTACACAGAGCTCGCTCTCTTTCTGTTGCTCACTCTCCGACACACCACCTCAAGGTTGCTTCTGTTTGCCTTCACGTGGTCGGAAGTTGCGTTAGAACAGCGTGCATACAACACGCGGGAGCGTTTGTTTTTGTCCATTTCCATTGACTCCACGTGTTGCATTCACCACCCAGTGTGTTGCATTAAATCGGCAACACACGTTATTTTACCCTCAAAACTGAACAGTTCAGCTCCAGTTCTTGGAATATATAAGAGTTTTCCACCTAATGTGTATTGGATGAAATATACAAAACTCTTGAAGATGTTAGATTTCAGGAAAAACCTTTTGATATAATCATAGTGAGCCACCAAAAATGTGATCTTTTACAATGGTCAGTGAATTCTGTGATGACTTCATCACCATTGAGCAGCTTGGATCATCAAAGCAAAATCATTTGTACTGAGATTAGTCAGCGAGGAGTTCTCCCATCCCTCTTTTTTTTTTCTCTTTTTTTTTTCTCTTTCCTGATGAAGAATAGATCTAAATTTAATGATGTTTGTAATGAAACGCAAATCCCAGACTAATTACACTAAAGAGCTGTGATCTCCTGTTCCGTGCCTTAGTGAACATGTCATGATATGGTAGAGATTAGAACAGCCTCCAATTTAATACCCCGCTGTGGAGTAGCAGCAGCTGTAGCTATCAGCTGGCTGGGCCGCTTTGCGTATCTGTGTGGACTCATGTAGTGTTTATCTGGGCCATGCATGGCTGCCTGATGGGTGTGCCTTGATACTCATCACAGAGAGGTTAGGAAACAGAAACTCAGTGGTTTTGCCAGCGTGCAACAGTGCTGTGTACAGCCTAAAATCTGTAAGCTCCTTATTAAACAGAAGATGTCATTTTATGCAAATAAGAAACGATACTATGCATAAATACAGAAAATGTCTAAAAATAAATAAGATTTTAAAATAGGTTCAAAATGTAAACAAAAATAGATATTAATAAATACAAAATGCAATCCGCTGTGTTCCACCATAAGACATAATGTTATATTAACTCTTTACACATATTAAACAAAAATAATAATATTCCAATACATTTGAAAATCAAACTGCTACTTATTATTATTTTTCCAGCAATTTTAAATTCATGATATATATATATATATATATAAAAATAATATTACTACACTGAGAGTCTAGCCGTGCTAGCAGCTCTGTACTTCGACAGCACTACTTTGAGCTACTTGCCAACATCAGTATGCTAACATGCTCACCATGACAACGCTAACATGCTGATGTTTAGAATGTATATTGTTACCTTTTGTTAACCCTCTTAGTTTCCTGTGTTAGCATGCTACATTTTGCTAAGTAGCACTAAAAACAAAGTCCAGTTGAGGCTGATGGGAATGTCATTAGTTTTGCAGGTGTTTGGTCACAAACAAAATGAAATTTTTAGTTATTACAATTCCTCCTGAGGGGGTTACAAATGTCTGCAGCAAATTTTATGGAAACCCCTCTAATAGTAGTCAGGAGTTTCACTAATAAACAAAAATGTGAACCTCATGGTGGCGCTAGAAAAAAAAAAATCTGAGAATCATAACAGTCAGTAGGGTACATCATCTGGAAACCATGACTGTCTGTACAAAATCTTATGCAATCCATCCTATAGTTGTGGAGACAGTTCAGTCCGGACCAGTGCGGTGGACTGACAGACGGACAGACAGAGCGATATTAACGTCCGTGCAGCCACACCACTAGTATGCAGAATATTAAAATTAGATTTTTAAAAATCCAAACAAAGGCCACAAGAAAACATCGGCATTTGGCTGGTGGCTTGACCAGTCGTCCCTCTTGTAACAACCAAATTTAAGAAGAAATGTTCTGTAATACAGTATTCTCCATGGCACCTGACAAATTGGGAAGGTACACATGCATACAAGTATCCCACGAGCGCATATTCCAACTCCCCCATATTTAAAATTCTGTTTCTTCCTGCGCTTTCCTTTTTTTGTGGAACCTGTTGAGCAGCCCGCTCTCGCACTGATAACGAAACTTTCCCTCGAAACTCCCGATATAGTTCAAGCAGCTGTCAGAAGCCATTAAAGGCAGCGTATTTGCCGCCTTAATGCCCGGCGGCAGGCTGACAGGCCCTGCTGCGAGATCCTTCGCGGCCCCTAAAGAGTCACCCTCTGCTGGGCACATAACGAGAGCGTCGCCCGGGCCTCCTGCCGCCGCCGCCGCCGCCGCCGCCATCCTGCCTCTTGGTGACAAAGCACCGCGCACGACTGACACTTGAGATTAGCCGCTACAATAACTATTATCGCACATCTTCTCAGCGAGACAGCCTGCTTGTACTTTTCCAAATGGAGCTATTGCAGTGGTGACATGACACTGAAGCTCCTATCACTGCTTTTTCTTGTGTTGAGGAAGTTAGCATTGTTCCTTGAAGGGGGCTATTAGAAGAGAGCGTTATGCATCTTTAATCACCTAGAGAAGTAGATGGCTTTGTTAGGCCGCTGTCACAAAGCGAGCTGGGTTTCAGTACACCAGCTGACAAGGCTTCTTTGATAATTCTAAGCTGTGCTCTTAAAAGAATCCCTGCCACTCGCAGTTTCATACAATCTCCGGTAGTTTTTCTTACATTTTTACCTCCCATTTACATTCATGAGCACAGTAGGGAAAATATTCCCTCCGAACGATTTTCTCTTAATTGCAAGTACCCGATTGGCTTCTTAAAACCTCTGAATAATTTCCAAAAATCGCTCTGTAGGGCTTTGCGAAGGTACTTCACAATCGTGCTCATGCTGGAGAAGCACCGAGGAAGTGATCAGAATCTGGAAAGTGGAGCCACTGCTTCAGAGTATTTTTGGATTGCAATGTCAAAAAGGGAGTGAGAAATATAAAGCAAAACCAAACCTGTTGTTGTTCCGTCTGTTCACGTCACACATTTTAATCCAACTCTGCCGCTGCCATATTTTCTGTGCCCCCAGTCAAGAATAGTGCTATAGCGCTGAGTAGATTAATTCATTATTTTGATAATCACGGAGTCATTTGCTAAGCAAAATTGCATGCGCTTGTTGGTTCCAGCCTTGCAAATGTGAGGCTCTTCTGTGTCATCGCTATAAAATGCATATATTTGAGTGGTGAACTGTTAGTTGGACATAACAAACGATCTTAAGACATCAACTTGTGCTCTGGGATCTTGTGATGGTCATTCTTCACTATATTCTGACTGTTTTTTTTGTTTTGTTTTTTTTACCTTTTTATTTAACCACTCTTTTTCAAGAGCGCACTAGCCAAGAAAGGCAGCGGTAATAATAAGTTACAGACAAACAACATAGGACAAATAACACAAAGAATGTCATAAAATCAGAATTAAACAGAAATGCGACTTATAAAATCACAAATAACATTTCTAATGCGCTCATGATTTCATACTAAAAAACAACCTAAATGGCGCCCCAGAACAACACAAGAGCTGTAAAAACCGTAACAATAGCTAAGACCAATCCAAAACAATAACCTAACGACACTGTAATATCAAGATCCTAAAATACCCCAACACACCAGCAGCTCAAAGAGAGAGGATCGGCATCAGCAAAGACATTTTTGTAGGATTAAAGATGAATCAAAAAGTATACGAGAAAATAACTAATAATGAAAGTAATCGTTTGTTGCGGTAGAGATTCATTAATGGCATATTCGTGCTCTGACTGACGATCGATCACTTGATCTTGGCAGCATTAGTGCCATATGCCCCGTCCACTGCTGTGCCCTAGGGATTTCAACACCAAACCACGCTGCGGCCACCTTTTTGTGCAAGTCTCATTGCGCCCTGAACTTCTCTTCAGTGCTCAACAGTCTGGAGGAAAATTATCACACTGGATTCAGCGCTTAACAGTAATCAACAGCAACACATTAGCGAGCCAGATGGTGCTGACTATACAAGTAAATTAGACCCCGGGCCGTTCACAAAACACACACACACACCCACACGCCCCTGTCATATCAGCACAGAGGCCAATGCCTTTTGTCTCTGTGTTTGTGTGTAAAGTCACTGTAGATTTATACACATTCTGACCCATCAAGTTTTTCTATGCATCTATTGTAATTCTTGATCACATATTAAGTATTCATAGACTAATCCGACATGCACGCTGTTGGGTTTTCCGGCTTTTGTCTTTTTTTTT
>CM022480.1:5455587-5466261 GCA_011952105.1 Coreoperca whiteheadi
CCCCCCCCCTCTATACACTCTGCTGACGCACTCAATCTCTTTGGCACGCTGCTGCTCACTTTGAGAATGCTCAAACACAATTCCCTCAGACAGCTTCTGTGAGTGTGTATTTGAAAGAGTGAATGCAAGCACTTTGCAAATTTCTTCTGTGGCTGCAACCAATTATTATTGTCATTAGTGATCAGACTTATATATTCATTTTTAAAGCTTCTGTAATTGATATTTTATATATTTAACAATGAATCAAATGACAACATATATTTAAAAGGTGTCGCTTATAGTGACCACAGAGAATTATCGGCTGAATCTGCCATTCCCTTCATCTCCACAGAGCGTTTTAGCGTCTTTCAGCTCATTGTTTTGGTTTTACAGCCCACAACTTTACGGTTATGGTTCAGTCTCACTTCTCTCAGCAGTCTAATTTTCAGCCGCAGCAAGAAGCAGTTTTCTGCGAACAAGCTCCGATGAACCACTATACACTACCTGCTAAGCACCAGATGTTGCTGGTGTTCATGGTGGAGCATTTAGCACCTAAAGAGCCAGAGGCTTCCCTCTTGAGACCAAAACAAGGCTAAAAGGAAACTGAATATTGGACTTACCTTCATCAGGTGGCCAGAAAGATGAATCCAAATAAATGCTAATATTGCCTTGTGTCTGCTGGATGTGTAAATAAACCACTGTTTTCTAACACGTTCGGTATATCATCTTTATCATCTGATAACATGACATGGTGTGTGTTTACAGATTCATGTGCTCACCCCTAGTGGCCAAAGAATCAGTTAGTATATGTTTAAGGAATTAATTGTTTAGTCAGTAAAATGTTAGTTATGGGGGAACTCCCCATCACAAGTTCCCACAGTCCAAGATGACATCTTCAAAGCACTTATGTCTGACCAACAGTCCAAAATCCAATAATATCCCATTTAAAAATGATAAAATGTACGAAGCTGAAACCAAGGAATGTGTTGCATGTTTGCTTGATAAATCGGTCATACACAATAAATCGTTGATTAGTTTATTGATGATCGATTAATCAGTTAATCGAATAATTGTTTTATCAGTAGTGTGTTTGCACTCATGCTTCTTGTCATGTGACAGCATGTGTGCTTTTAATTCAAACATTTTTAACTTTACCTGTAGGCATATTTGCTAGTGTGCCCTTTTGTAATTCCACTGTGTGTGTGTGTGTTTGAAAGGATTAATTTGCATTTGTGAAAATATACACACGCTCACATGATTGCTCATGTGCGGGTATCTCCAAACTACCTGCCTGCATGCATGTGTGTGAATGCATGTGTGTGTCCACGTCTATGCGCACGTCTCATAATTAGGTTTATATATATGCACAGTTCGCTCTGCCGCAGTCAGATATTTGCTCCCGTCCACACACACACACACACTAACTACCCTGCAGAAAACTAAGAACCAATTTAAGAAGTAGGCGACTTGCAGTGCAACTCCTCTGGCTTCTGGTTATCTTTGGAGCGCTGAGTGTTTGCTGTACAGCGGCTGCCTACTCGCAGCGCGGCATAATGAGATTTGTGCAAATTGTATCTTCTGTAGGACTCCATCCAAGACGGTTGTGCTCAGAATTGTCACGCCTCCTTAACCTGATGGTGGCAGTCCAGATGTTCGAGAGGAGGGCTGAAGATTGAAAGAAACTGGATTGATACCGTGGACCAACTTGCGCAGTGTAGTAATGGGAAAATACTGTAGATTGTAGTCTGTAGATTGGAGGACATTGGAAGAATTTTAAAAACACACCAGTCATAACAAAACAATATCAGGTCTGTGGTTCAATTTGATGCCAATGAAAGGGAAAAAAAATTTGAAATCCAATGTCTGACTTATTTCGGCAGTTTTTGGCCAGCATTCCAGTCGGCCACAAACACATTTTACTCACCAACCTCAGTTCTGAATTGTGGGGAGGTAGCAGCATGTTTGTTTACTACGTGTTTGACCGTCTGAGCACTTGGCAACAAATGCCCTGTTGGACTCTAGCGATGTGGCCATGTGCTCAGACTTCAGAAGCTCATTTTTCGGGTCAAATGTTATCTTAGCCAATAGGAATGAGGGACTTTGCATATAGGAAAACACATTTCTTTGAAACTATATAATAGGTATAATCGCTGTTGCGAGTGTAGAGTGATTATTGGACTTACTCTCGTCAGGTGGCCAGATACACGACTGTAAATGAATGCTAATGGTGCTAAGTGTCTGCAAGATGTGTAAATAGGCAGCTGTTAGCTAACACGTTTGCCAACAACTTTATACAGTAATAATAAATCAGTTTTGTGTTTATAACTTATTTTGCTGACCCCAAGTGGCTGCTTCAACTAATAAGATCCGATTCATACTAAAAACAACATATTTATGAAAATAAAAATGTGCATTCAGCACATGCTATTGCAAGATGGTATAATCACACAAAGTTCTAGACATAGACGCCTTAAATTGTCTTGAATACAGTCAAATTTACCTAATTGACTTTACTTAATTTTTTCAATCATGGATTTGGTCTTATCTTATGTTTCACTCTAATTTCCAATAAAAATGTTTTCATTCCAGGTCGATGAAACTTGCTGAACTCTTGAGTTCCCTTGAGCATCCCTAGTTTTGCATCCCTGCCCTCGCACTGACTTTCACACAGAAAGTAGTGCATTGGAGCCGCTTATTGTTCAGTGGCACAAACTATTGAGTGTGGCCAGTTCCAAGTGTTAAAGTAGAAACGTTTACTTGTGAATAAGTTCAGCCAAATGTCACTGTTTAAACAAAGGTTACCTGTATGTTAGACAAGAGACAGCTGTCTGCAGAGAGGAGAGGCTGAGGAAGGTGGACTGAATCTATAAAGTTTGTTTACTGCAACATTCAGATGCTCCTCCATCTGCTTTTTATCCAGTAAATCAATTCTGTTGCTTTGTGCTGCTCAAGGAGCTCCACTTATGAAAAAGGATGTTGGCTGCATGCAGATTCTCGCGTCTCCTGCATGCTGTTTGCCACACAGATCCAGACTGCGAGCCAGGCAGCCACCTCAGGGACAACGTGGACAGCACTGCTGCATCATTAGGAATGAAGCGGATTCTGCCAGAACGCAGAACTTCATTAAGCTCCTGATTCTTAGCAGGAGGGTTGAGTTTTGGCTTTGAGATGGTTGGCGAGAAAGTGACAGATTTGAGTGGTGTTATTATTAGGGGTTAGTCTTACTAGATTGATATTTCAGTCAAAGACAAAGAGGAACCCAGACCTCGAGTGCTCAGTGTGCATTGTGGCTACACACCCAGCAGTCATCAGCGCTATCAAAAGCTACATGTTTTGGCTCTCAGATGCTTAACACAGCGGGGCGTCTGATCATGACAAATCGGGACTCGGCGCCATGAGTTGCTCATTTGCGTTTTCATTTGTTTCTGCGTGTTGACTGCTGTGGTGGCAGCGGAGAGGGCGCAACATCAAGACATTAAGCTGGGCATGCTGGATGCTTCAGCCTGTTTTTATTTGTGTACATGGTAATGAGGCAGCTCTTTGCCATTGTGTTTGGATTCATTCATACTTTATGGGTGTTATTGTTCTAGTATTATGCGTCACACTCTTTCTATTTATAGTTTCTGCTCGTAGCTTTGCTTGTCGTGACTGATTTGGTTTCTTTCCGTTTGATGTGAGAGCTTGTTATAAACCCTCTCTGTTACTGTATGTCCGACCACAATCACTTATGTTCTGATTCTGTTTAGGCACTGGCTTTAAGCACTTTTATGATTTATTAACTTGCAAATTTGCTAATGAACGTCCCTGCGCAAACAATATCAAGGGTTCGGACAGCATGCCATGCCAGCTTTGTTGTGCGTAAAAAGGAAAATGGAATGAGCGATTCATTCAGGCAGTGTCCAGGTAGGTTACCCACCATCGTCTATCAGATGACATTAAATTGGCGGCAGTCAGTTCAGAGTACTTTGCAATTTTTTTTTTTTTTTTTTTTTTTTTTTTTATTGATCGACTGGTCCCACTCGACCTAAAATGGTTAAAGGAAAACATGCGTAATCCCTGAGAGTTGGATACGAAGATCCACATCACTCTCATGTTTGTCTGTTCAATATTCAGCTGGAGCCAGGAAACCGTTAACTTACCTTTGCATAAAGACGGAAAACAAGGGGAAGCCACCTAGCTTGGCTCAGTCAAAGGTTAAAAAAAATATATCTAATAATTGAGCCCCCAGCACCTGTAAAGCTCACTAACAAATGTAAAAACAACAAATTGTGGTTTTTCCAGGGGGTTGATGTGCTTTTGTCATCTCCTATCTATGGGAGCAGTGACATCCTGGAGTCTCTGCCGGTTGCCTGGCAACCTCCCAGCAATGAAAAGACTCCATTATTATTATTTGTTTTTTGTATCATTTCAACAAGAAAGATATTCGTTAATTAGTGAGCTTTAGAGTCGCTGGTAGTCTGGGACATTTAGTTACTTTTGGACAGAGCTGCTAGCTATTTCGCCCTATTGCTAGTCTTTATTGCTAAGCTAAGCAAACCGGCTACTGGCTGTAGCTTCATATTTAATGCACATAAGAATGGGATTGGTCTCATTTATTACTCAACAAGTAGGCAAATAAGCACGTTACCTAAAATGTTAAACAATTCTTGGAGGAGTTACAAAAATTAGTGACTCAAGGAAAAATAAAGGTTCAGCTTCTCCGAGCCCAGTTGTTACAACAGAGAGAGATTTAGGGAGACTTGAACACAGGCACACATCCGGGACATTAAGTTCAGACATTTATTTTCCCCCCGCTTGTCAGGCTTTACTGTAAAGAGAAAGAGAGACTTCCCTTTCAGCTATTTTTGTAACCCTCGGTAATGATCCGATAATTATGCATGTCAATAACTGCAATTGACAGCCTCACGGGGGGATGAAAATACCCCAGCAGATTAATTACTAGCTATTAAGTCGACCGCGAGGCCGTCGACCCCTCGTGTAAGCCATGACCCCCCGTGTGAACACACATCGACACACAAAGGCCATCTGTGATTTCTACCGCGTGTGCATTGAAGTTGAATTGCAGTGCTGCCCTTTACCCGCACCTCCTCTCTGCCAGCGACTCACTGTAATGAGACAGAGGCCAATGGATTGTGTCATACTTCTTTTGGTTGTTTGTCTACGCTCACAACTCCACACACACACACACACACACACAACCTGCATCGCGCTCCATCGTCGACGCTTGTCTTCCATTTTGGGCTGCAGTGTTAGGAGTTTGTATTTCAAACAAACGATCAATCAGACGCTTTTTCCCCAACACGTTTGACTGTCTTTTTTCCCCTCCTCCACAGTGACTTATTTGGCTCCTTTTTGTCGGTGTTTTTCCTGCTCGTGCATTGGTTGCAGGTGTTTTTTGTTTTGTTTTGACGGGCTTGCTGCTGATATTCAGGTCTTGGTGTCTTGACAGTTGGCGCAGTTTGTTTCTCTATTCATAGCACTTTGACAGTGGACAGCACAGGTGCATCGGCTTCTTTACTGTGGTCTCTGGCATTCCTCCCCCTCCCCCTCCTCTTTTTCTACCACTGTCCTCTCCTTCCCCACCACTCCTCACGCTCTGCATCTTTCACAGCGTTACCATCCTCATCTTCCTCTTTCCCCTTTTCTTCTTCTAATTCTCCTTTATTTCCTTGTTGTTATCTTTTTTTTTTTTTTTTATTCAGCTTCTGTTCCCTCTCCCATTCCCCCTCCTTCCCTCATAATCACCTCCCTCCCTCCTCTTCCTCTGGCCAAGGTCCATGTTATAAATCAGACCAAAATGAGACTGTGCCTCCACCTTGCAGTGCTGGAAAGTTACATTTGCACAAGTACTATTCACTATTTCCATAGTTTTTTTTGTTGTTGTTGTGCACCACTACATTATAGAGGAAAATGAATGAATAATGAATTGGTGAAAACACCACATCAACATGCTTTGTATGCAAATAATTTTGCATAAAAAAACAGAACGGCGCTTTGGGTTACCAGGTTGTGAATAATCCAAAAATATTTTTTACAGCGTGGAAGCCAAAATGTACAAATCAGTGATTACTGATTTCTAAAGCACCGTTCTGGATAATGAGTACTTACACAAACATGTAGCAAATGGCCATGTGTAATGTGAAAGGTGTTGCTCATAGTGACGAACCCACTGATACCCAGCTCTACAGGTCTTGCGGAGTGTTTTGTTTTGGTTCAGTCTGACCGCTCTCAACAAGCTCATTTCCAGCGGCAGCGGGCAGCTGTTTTCAGCGGACACAGGTAGCAACTAGCAGGTGAACATAGTGGAGCATTTAGCAGCTAAAAAAGCCAGATATTTCCCTCAGGAGTTGGAGACCAAAAGAAAGGATGTAAAAGAATAAACTAGATGAAAAGACTTAAGTTCGTAAGAAAACACGACTCCAAATGAATGCTAACGTTGGTCTGTGTCTGTTGAATGCGTAAATAGGCAACTAATTACTAACATGTTCATCATATCAACATTATAAAATGACTCCTTGTTGTTGCTGCCACCAAGTTAGCAAAAAGTCAATTACTGGTGCTTTAAGTACATTTTGTTTATAAGATGTGTTCTTTTACTCACGTAAAATCTCAAATGCGGGACTTGTACTTGCAGCACAGTATATTTACACTGAGATATGGCTCTGTTTACTTAATTAAAGATCTGAATCTTTCTTCCAGCCTTTCCTCCGTGATTTCAAGTTGTCTGTGATCTAGTCCTTAAAAAACAACTTTAGTGTTTTAATCATTTCTATTCAGTACCTAGAGAGGAAACACGTTGGCATCATGCTGTGCAGTTGATTGGAGAATAGACAATAGAGTCTGTGTTCATCGGTCACTGACCTTCACACTCCTTCTTCTTCCTCCTCCATAGCAACTGCTGAGGGAGATGCAGCAGATGGCCAGCCGGCCTTTCGCCACCATCAATGTCGCCTTGGAGACGGACGAGGAGCCACCTGACCTGATAGGAGGAAATGTCAAGGTGAGCACAACCTTTTTCTTAGAGGGATCACCGCCAAACCCCAGAGATCTGACCTTGTGTCTGGGCTGACAAACAGGGACGCTCCATCCATCATCGGGGGTCGTCGCCCATCGTCCCTCAGGCGGGCGCCCGGTCTTGTGCCCGGCGACTGCAGTTTGTGGTTACAGTCACACCGTAGTGATAGATATTCCTCCCACCGTCTGTTTTATGTCATGTTTCGATCTGAACTGTTTAAAATGATTCCATTCATTTTCAACAAGCCAAGGAGGCTAAATTGAGCTCACTTAGGAAGAAGAGTTTGAAGTGTAGTGCAGGTCTAGTCCACCTAATGAAGGTCAATGCAGTGTACATTCCCCTGGACGGTGTGAAGGCCGGCTGGTGTTGAAAGCGGGCTGCTGATGAGTAACACATCGCGTTATACCAGTTATAGCCAGTTATTGTGGGTAGGCTGGGAATTTCTAATGAGAACGAATTCAGTTAACCCTGGCGTTAAACACATGCAGATGAAAATAAGGTCTCGTAGATTAAGACCATACTTAGAAATCAGATAATATTTTCGTTCCAACATTGAGATATTCTTCTTTTGGGGGAGAAAAAAAAAATGTAATGGCTACTTGCTGATAACGTTTGCTGGCATGAAAAAAAACAAAACAAAAAGACCGTTAGGGGACACTATTAAAGTCATGCTTCATCTTACAAAACAGCCTTGTTTTGGTGCATCGAACCATCTGTGTTTTTTAAATACTGACAGTTCTGTCCATATGGATGTACAGCTTCTTGGAACAAAGCCATTCATATAGAAGTGCAAGTGAAAGACAGAGTGAGTCTTAAACAAATCATGACACTGTTGTTGGGACTGCATTTTATTAGAACAGGTCTCAGGGTCAGGTTCGAGCTCTCAATGTAGCGACTCAGGTGAAGATTTAATTCACATGACTCCAAGTCAAGCCTGACACAAATTAGAATTTCATTCAACTCCCAAGATGAGACAGCAACCCCTATTGGTTTCTGCGTGTGTTGCTATTGTTTTAGTCCAGCTGCAAAAACAAAAGTCAATGTTAAGAGAAGCCAAAGTTTTCAACCATATCCTTATCATACTGTTAAATCAAACAAGTAAGATACATAATTAACATTTCTCTAAGGAATGCATTCTTTTGCATATTCCACAAATTATTCTTCCTTGTCAAAACCTGGCGCCTACATTACCCACAAGTCAACGGAACCGCAGACAGCTCGGTCAGAGTTTGTCTTGCTAGTAGCTGCTAATGTAGCCGCTAGGCTCAAGCAGAGATGAGGCGTGGGCTGCAGAAGTCTGGTAAACTCACTTCTTTCTAGCTCGACACCCCCAGATCTGTTTCGCTTTCAAACGTGTCGTCTTCAGCGCCAACTGATTCTGACTCAAGTGGCATCACTTAAGGCAAATTGTCAGATTTCACGCAGCTCCCCCTGAAGCCACAAAAGGTTTTCTACAACTTTTTTTTTTTTTTACTTAGGCGATAGTACGCCGCAAGACCTGTGAACGGATTTTCATGTGTAAATAAGTTCCGCTTTAACCTTTTCACCAAACTGAGGGCAGAATCTTTGGGCAGATTTAGCTGTGAAAATCTAGAGTAGATTTCAAGCACAGTGAGAGGTACAGTGGTGTTGTAGTAGTATCAATTGTACTAGGTTAAAAGTAGCGCTTGAGCCTGTTGAAATAGTAGAAGGGTAGATTTAAATGTAAAGATGAAGCTGGAGATGGTGGTTCAGAAGACTTCATTATAGAGAAGAGTTTGACGTACCAGTAGAGTTTAAGTAGGCTAGGGCGGATTTAAATGCAGATATTGAGCATAGAGGCAGCAGTAGAGAACATTGAAAAGTAGGAATTGTGCCGAGTTACAGAACTTGCAGTTGAGTATTGGGCGGGCATGGAGCCGCTGGCAGGTATACCTGTGACTGCGCACTTTGTGATGAATGAGCCCTGAATGCAGATGTAGTGCAGAATTATAGGGCTGTTTCGGCAGGGTGGCTCGGGGGCCTCTCTGCTCTGACAGGGGCCATGCATCTCAAGGGCCTCGGCTCCTGAGCACAAGGTTACTCCCAGCAAAGTCTGCAGGGCCCCTCGGGAAGATCAGCAGCTAATCAAATCCATGCTGGAACAGAAACTATCTACTACTTCTCTTTTGTCCTCAAGTCTCTTCTCTTTCCTTCTCCTCTATTCCTCTTGCCTCTTTCTTTTTTTTTCATCGGTTTCCACTGCTCTCTATTTTGTCCCTGTTCTTAATGTTTTCTTCTTTTCAATTCTTCTTTCCTTGTGTCTTATAGTTTTCTCTGTTCTGTTCTTTTCCTCCTATGTTCTTTGCGATTTATCATATTTTCAACTCTTTTTGTCCTGTCCTTTCCAACTTTTCTCCTATCGCCTCCTCCCTTCTCTCCTGCCCGCCCCCCTTTTTGTGCTTTTTTCACTCTAGGTTGTCTTCCGTTTACTACTTTCATCTCTTCTCTATTTCTCTTTTCACTTGTCTTTTCTTTTTCTCTTGTCCTCTTTTTTCCCCTTCTGTTAGTCTCAGTTTTTCTCTCTTCTGGGCTTGTTCTTTTTGGTTTTATCATCCTTTTTCATCGTCTGTCCTTTGTCTCCCTTTTTTTTTTTCCTCTTCTCGTCTCTTCCTTCGTCTCCTCTTCTCCCTTTTCTCTTCTTTTTCTTCACTTTTCCGGCTGCGTTCTCTATTATTTTTTAGTTTCCGCTCTGTTCTCTTCTTTTCATCTTATGTTTTTTTTCGATTTATCATCTCTGTTTTGTCTTTTTCTCTTTTTCTCTCTCCCGCTTCCTACCCCTTTCTTTCTTTCGTATCTTGTCTTTTGTAATTTCTTTTTTCAAATTTTATTCTCTGGTGTCCTTGTTTGTTCGTCCTCTTAGTTTCAGTTTCCTTCTTTACTTTTTGCTGTTTTTCAGCCTTTTTCTTCTTTCTTCTTTTGTCTTTACTTCTCTTGGTATCTTTATTTTCTTTGTATATTTTCTCTTATTTTCTTCTCCTCTCTCATGTCCTGGCCGACATCCTTACTTTACTATAGTGTTCTCCTCTAATTTACTAGCCCTTTACTGATCTTATCAGCTGTCTGGGGTTTTCTGTTGGCCTTATCTGCTGGTTGTGTGTGTGTTTTCTGTACTTTTGCATGTTTGTGTGGGTGTTGGCGAGTGCGCATGCATTGTGCTGCTGTGTAAAAAGAAAGCGAATGCAACTTGCTGTGGAAATCAGGCACCCTCCGCCTCCTCCTCCGTCTCTGCTTTACCTTTTCTTCTACTCTTCTTTTCTTCCATTCTACCTGGCCTGCTCTCCTCCTCTCCATCAGGGCAGGAGAAGCCCAGGAGCAGAGATCCAATTTAGATCTTCCTCCTCAGCTTACTCTGCCACCACCAGCTCAAACGGTGAGCACACACTATCCGATCTCCTACCGACGCTACCCACTATTGGAGTATACGAGGGGGGGGGGGGGGGGGCGCCGGCCCCCCCCAGGGAGCCGAAAACCCTAAAAGTTGTTTATAGCCTCGGTGGGAAGTCCAAACTTGCTTCGCCGATGAGATATATTCACTCGGCTTCTGCCAAATGGAGCTTGCGGCCCCGGTATCACGGGCAGATGATTACCTTTGTGACGCCTCCTGCTCTGCTTTTATTTATAGATACCGTGGGATGAGAGAATATCGGGACATGCTATGC
>CM022480.1:5466286-5484999 GCA_011952105.1 Coreoperca whiteheadi
GGGGCGGGGATTATGATGATGGTTTATGATTGTGATTGTGGTGCACCGTTATCTTCACCTCCACTCATTGTATATTGCATCCAATTATAGGGATTTAGCCGATTTTTGCACCAATTGCAAGTGTGACCTGAAATTCCATGATTGTCAGTGTTACGGGCAAGGAAGTAAGGTCAAAGGTCAAAACACCAGAGGAACGCTCATTTATGATTATTTGCGATAGATAAGTGCGCAGTAAAGAGTATAAAAAATGGAATCTAACAAACTGACTTACCGTTTAGCTGCGATACAAATGCGTAACGAGGCGACAGCAGACGGCAGATCTTCTGGATATTTTCCATATGATGAGAAGATACAAGATAGATTTATTGATCTTTTTATAACACAGGGTTTTATAGTAAGATTTGAAATAATATTAATAATAATAAAAATTATATACAGTAGATCAGTGGGGAGGGCACTGTCCTTAAGTATCCTTTGGGCTTTGCGTAGGCACCTCACCGATATCACTGATGCTCTGTAGTTTGGTGCCATTGATCTTCTGAGCGGTTTTAATCACCCGCTGCAGAACCCTCCGGTCCTGGGCCGTGCACATCCCATGCCAGTTTGTGATGTTTCCAGTCAGGATGCTATTGTTCCTCTGTAAAAGTTAATAAGGGGAATTTTGCCTTCTTAATTTTCCTTACGAAATACAGCCGTTTCTGAGCTTTCTTGACCAGGGTGGAGATGTGCGAGGACCACGTCAGGTTCTCTGTGATGCTGAGTCCCAGGAACCTAACACTGTTCACCTGCTCCACCTCAGCTCCACTGACGTAGACAGGGTTCTGTGTCTTTGCCTCCTTTTTTCAATCAATGGTCAGCTCCTTGGTTTTGCTGACATTGAGCAGTAGGTTGTTCTCTGTGCACCGCTTTGCAAGATTATTTTTTTTTTCTGGATAGGAAGTCTCATCGTTGTTTGTAACCTGGCTGATGATGGTGGTGTCGTCCGCAAACTTCACAACAGAGTTGTCTTCATGTCGGTGGGTGCAATCCCGGGTGTAAAGTGTGAAAAGTACGGGGCTGAGCATACAGCCATGGGGGGCTCCAGTGTTGAGCACCAGAGTGGAGGAGGGTCTGTTTATAAGGAAGTCCAATATCTAATTACAGAGTGTGGTACTCAAGCCCACATCAGTTTCATGGGGGAGGTTATGCTGAATATTAAGCTGAAATCAACAAACCGCATTCTGATGTTGTTCTTAAGGTGGGTGAAGACTGAGTAGAGGGCAGTGGAGATGGCATCCTCTGTGTATCTGTTGGTTCTGAAAGCAAAAGGGTGAGAGTCCAAGCTGGCTGGGATGATGTTCTTTATGTACTTCTTTAAGCACTTCATCAGAATGGGGCCGAGAGCCACAGGGCGGTAGTCATTTAGACACTGCAGACTGTTTTAGGCACAGGGACGATGGTGGCTGTCTTGAAACAGGTGGGAGCAATCTCCTGTGACAGTGATATGTTAAAAATGTCAGTAATAACATCAACTAGCTGATTGGCACATGTTCTTAGTACAGGGCCAGTGAGGCCCAGCAGCTTTACTCATATTCACTCTCAGCAGGATTCTTCTCACATCCACTGTGGATGCCGACAGTGGCCGGTTCTCTGGAGCAGACTTTACAGCTGACTCTTTGTTGGGGAGATCAAAACGTGGTAGCGAGACCTCACACTTGATGTCTTGCTTTTGTAGCCTGTGATGTTTTTGATTGCCTGCCACATATCTTTGGTGGTGTTGGTTCTGAGGTCTCTCTCCAGTCTCTCCTGAAGTCTCCACTTTGCCTCCTTGAATGCCAGCTTTCGGTGTTGTAGGCTTCCTTGTCTCCTGAACAAAAAGCAGCTTTTTTGGCTCTGAGTAGAAAACCTCAATTCTCCATTCATCCAGGCTTTTTTTCTGTTAAATGATTTCATTGTCTTTGTGATCACCAAATCATCAGCACATTTGCTGATGTATGATGTCACTGCTCATAGGTCCTTAAAGTTGATGTGGTTCTCCTGGGTGGCGGCATCTCTCAACATTAGCCAGTCTGTGCACTCAAAACAGTCCTGTAGAGCTGCTGTAGCTTCTTATGTCAACACTTTAACTGTTTTTACTGATGGTGTGAGCCTTTTTTTAAGAGAAAATGCAGGGCTGGGTTTTGTTTTTTTTTTTCAACAAGTAACACAATTATACCTTAAACGTCTGAAGTTTTTATTTAAATTTAGAAGTAAATTTACCTGTGATGTTATTTATAGCATCTTTCAGAGCTAGAATAGTGTTTTTTCTATAATGTGTTTCTGTAGTGTCTCTTGGTTACCTGGAGAGAGAAAAGTCCAGAACGGTTTTAGGAAATCAGAAATGTTGGCAGTTACAGAGATGTTGCTGGTATCCACTGGTGACTTGGTTTTCATGAATAATTTTCACTTCAAACAACAGTACAAACAGAAAAGAGGTGAGAGAAAGATGAGGCAGTGCCAAAGACAAACGGTGTCTTTTATTTGACATTAAGCTTGTGCAGAAGTTATTTTTTAACACATTGTACCAATGTGTCTTCTGTTCCACAAAGACTCGGCTGCTTCGGTTCTCCTACTGAGTAGTTCTAGGTTTGACCGGCTGCTGAATTTCAATTAAAGATGTTGGAGTTGGCCGTTGTTAACTTGGTTTTCATTTGTTTGTAGAACATTATATGGTTTAAAATGGTGAGTACTATATTGACAGTCAGTTCCAGGTCAGAAAAGGGCTGCACTCGATCTGATCCATTTCACAACAAATTGACTGAGAACCAAAATTCCAAGTTAATAAAATGAAGTTAACTTTAACTTATCTTGTTTATCTTAATTTTTCTGCTGAGTTTAGGTTAAATACTTTGCAATATGGCGTCGTTATTACAGGCTGACAAAACAAACAGAAGCCAACTGAATAAAAACTCATCAAAGTTGGCTCAGGGGATGCGGCTGTAGCTGGTGAGTCATAGCAACGGGGAGTTTGACTCGCTCTCGTCGCTGGCAGGGGGAAACTCACCCCAGCTGCTGCTAAAGTAGAGATGAATGCAGCGGATGAAAGAGGAGCAGCATGCAGCCGCAGTGTGTGCCCACATCTGTGTGTGTGTGTGTGTGTGTGGGCTCAGCAGCGATGCTACATGCTGGACTAATTACTGGAGGTAATTTAACAAAACCTTTCGCCGCTCTGCCTGGCCAGTCTAGATAACTCCCCAGAGTGGTACTGGTGGGGGAGTCTGGGCAGGGGGGGAGTCGAGGGGAGGGCTTCAACGCTATAAAACAAAGGCATCTGCTGGGGGATGTTATTAACACGCAGCCTCTGAAGAAGACCACGGGTAAAGACAGTACCTTTGGGGAACATCTTAGGCAAAGAAAAAATCACACGCACAAAGAGTTTAAAAGGATGGATAATTGAATGTTTCAAGGTGTTTTGTTTTGTTTTGTTTTTCCCCCTTAATTTCCACTCAGGACAAAATACAGTGGACATGTGTCGGAGGAGATAAATTGTGTTGTTTTTTTTAAGGTCGCACTGTTTTGTTTTTGTCAAAAATTGAAAGTGAAGTACCTGGCTTGTACCCTCAGGTTCAAATTGAGGTTGTACATTGGACACAATAGTCACACTGATGAACACTGTGCAATCGATCACAAAACGAGGACTGTTTTGGAGAAAGACTGTTGGGGGGGAAGAAGATCCCACTGTCACATCCCACATCAGTTTGACAGCAAGTCTCTTCCAATTCCAAATGTATTCCCTCTCCAGTTTGAATATGAGATTCTGATGTTAGAAAATGAGAAACAAGCACGCAAACAAGCGAGAACCTAAGAGCGGCTTGCAGCTGCTGCTGCTGTGGAAATTGGGCTTGGCAGACAAGTCGTACAACAGCCCTAAGCTGTGAAATTAAAAGCTGCCAGTCTTCTTCTTTTATTTATTTATCTTTTACACATAGAGTACAGATGTGTTCATGTTATCAAGGGCATCCCTCATTTTTAAAAAATGTAAGCACACTGGATGAGAAATGCATTTTGTCCTGAGGCAAAAATAGACCTGTGGACTGGATCAAACCAAGCCTGGTTGGATTGCTTCTGGCAAGGCCAAAATAATTGTTTCATCTTTTCTTGTACCAAGAAAAGCAAAATTAGCTAAGCGTGATATTGCACCACCTAATGCTGTGTTGGAATAGTTGGCAGTATTTTTATTCCTGTTTCCCAGCAATCCGTGTAAGCTGCATATAACGATGTTTTTAGCACCGTGATTTTGAAGATGGAAAGAAATGATCCTTATACGGACTTCCTGGTTGTCTTATCTAGTTATTGAGTCATCACTCATTTATCACATAAAGTTGTAAGTGATATTAATGTTTTATTGCCCTGGGGGACAATATTGGCTTTTATTGCAATCAAATGGAAAACAAAAGTGCAATTTGCTCTCAGTCAGTATTTAATTAGGATCCTTTTATCTGGCTCACTCCCACCTCTCTCGTGAGTTTTTGAAGAAGCTCCTCTAAAGGGTTTTTAGAGCACGATAGAAGCCTGTCTGGCGAGGTCCCACAGGGTCCTCTGCCAAATTATTACAAGTTTGATTTGCTGTTATTTTAGTTTTCCAAAGTGGACCTAAGATATAAAACAAAAGGAGTTTGTGGCTCTAACTGGGGCACCCTGGCGTGACAATATCTGGTAACCTTTGCTCTAAAACACAACAGGAGGAGATAAGTAGCTGGCTATTTAAGTTTAAGTATTTAATATTTACCAATTTCATTATATGAAACTACATTTTTGATACAATTTATGGAAAACATTTTCTCAGCAATAGCTATTCAATGTGATGTGTGCGTTCAGTAATTTCCGTCTCTATAGAGTAGTTTACATTAGTGTTGCGCACCCACGCACAAGGCATTCAATTTATAATATATATATTATAATTAAGTGTCATTAAAATGTATTCTAAAATGACATGCTTAAGGTAGCACCTCCAAAAGACTGCATAAGGAAACAATATTGGACAGACAAACTGAAGAGAGAGAAGAAGAAGGGAAGGAAAGTAAAATGAAGGGGCTCTGTTTTTTCTTTGATATAGTTTTGCTGAGTTTTCCTTGTGTGTGTGTCAGGGGTCTTAGGATAGATGGTGTCACATGCTGTGCAGATTTTAAAGCCCTTTGGGACAAACTCGTCTTAACCTTGGCATTTTTAAATAAACTTGACAAGAGAGAGAAAGATAATCAAGGAGGGAGTTGACAATGGAGAGGATATAAAACAAAGCCGTGACACCTTCTCCCCCCCTGTGGACTTGTTTGTTTACATTTATCACGCTTATTTTGACAAGCCACGGCGCTGAATTGGTGATTTATTGTTCAAATTCCAGCGTGTCAGAGTCGAGGTGCTGTACATAGTCCTGTTATCCAAACATGTGTCTGAGTATTTGTTATTTTGTGTGTGTTGCTGATGTTGCAGCTGGTTTGACTGCAGTGTTTCCAGCAGGCGAGTCCGTCCCACTGCAAGCCCATTTGTCTGCATCTGAACTATTCCCCCTGTCAGTTCTTAGGGGGGCTGTAACGCTGCAAGTGTGTGAGTGCAGCCACAACACAGCTGAAAATCGCTGCATGCACAGAGGCATACACACACACACACACACACACACACACACAAACACAAACACAACCTCCTGATAACCTTCTCTGTCCAAAGATGCATGAACATAGTTCTCAGCTGCACACAGCAATCTCACACATTCAACCACACACATACATACTCTAACCCCCTTTCAGACTTAGATTTTGTAATTTTCTTGGCTTTATTTATCTGTTCAAGTAATGTCTTTTTGGCTTTCAAACATACGTGTTCTTTACATAAATGTCCCATAGCTGCTTATTTAAACCTGACAGTACCATTACAGATACTGCATAGCTGCTAGCACTCTGTTTTACAAGTCTGTTCACCCCTCTAGATTCGCTAATAAATGTTCTCATCAATTTAATCAGTTACCAGATGGAATATGAGATTCTGCTCCCGGTTGAATGTAGTCTGACAGCGTCCAAGCCGAGTTAACAAGACGTTACAATATTCCTCACATGCTGTATGTAAAACATTATGCTGGGTATTCATTCTGTAAGCAGTTGGTATTAATGAAAGTTGAAAATGCAGGGAAACTGACGGTCCGATGATTATTGTGGCTTTTTTGGTTCTTTTCCTCTTGCGTACCGGAGGCAAATACGAACACCCTGTCAAGAGCTGACAAGGGACAAAGCTCAGCGAAAACTGAAAATTAGCGTCATTCACAGTATATTTGGGTTGTTCTTGTTGTGGATTAAGAGATGATAATTAAATGACACATTTATTAGAATGTTCTTAAAGGCTGCAGCCATGCGTAGACCCACAGAGAGGTTTACGTGTATCTTCTGAGAACCATAATTCCAACCTTAGCAGGCACAGCTGAGTTGGAGGTGTTGACAGTGTCCGACCCAGTAGGACTGCAGTCATGGCTTTTACAGAAAACGGATGTGGGGGCTTGTTCATGCATGAGACCGACGTGTAAAATAACCAGCAGATTTAATAAGTGAAGTTCATTGTCTGAAAGGGTATATTGTCCACGAAGACACATACACAGAAAAACAGAGAATAAAGTGCCCTTCTCTGTCAGATCGTACTTGAACACAGCCCGTTGCACAGATACGCATGCGAGAACACACGCGCTACGAAGACGCAGGCACACATCTGTAGGGGCATAAACAAATACAGAATCCCCCTCCCTTACAACATCAGCTGCACTGAATCCACACACACACACACACACACACACACACACACACACACACACACACAGAGGCATCCAGGTCTTTGTGTCACTCCCCCAGCTACCTGTGTGACAGCCTGTGTATCCTGCCGGTATGAAAGGTAAGCCTAAGAGAGACGGAGCAGAGAATGATTGTGTAAAATGGGTCAGAGCCTGAATATCATTACTGCCCCGCTTCCCATGTGTACGCTTACACTGTGTGTGTGTGTGTGTGTGTGTGTGTGTGTGTGTGTGTGACAAGGTGAAAATGGTGTATGTATACAGTTGCATGAGTGAGTGTAAAAACCGAGTGTGTATGTGTGTTTCAGTGTTAGTCATGTATTTGTGTGTGTGTGTGTCACACTCCAGCGCCGTTTCCACTCGGGGCGTTAAGCCCAACTCTCCAGAGTATAAAGACTGGCGTAGGAAGGGATATAACTTGTCTGTCCAGAGGTGTGTATGTGTGAGCAAGTTGAGAGGCAGTGTCAGGAGTGTGTGAAACCGTGCCATGGCCCAGTTTCCTGTCCGGCTCAGGAATTCTAAATACAGCGCGAGATAGATGGCGAGAGAGAGATACGGACGTTATCTGTATGCGGGCGAGGCGGCGGCGTCGCCCATATCCATATCCTCCGTTGAGGTAAACCCATGAATATTGTGCGAGGCGAGCAGCAGCAGATCGGGCCGGTCTTTACAGGCGGGAAACTCATCCCCACATATGGATGAGTTGCTGATAAACAGGAGATATTGGTATTAGAGAGTCAGGTGTGTCAGGCAGCCTGCGGCGACACAGCGCACCAGCAGTACCACCTACACAAATCTCCTCTCCCAGCGCCGCCACTTGATATCCAGTCACGGCCCGGGCTGCACACAGGCGGCATTGTCATGAAATTGTGCACAATGGGGGGGTGGGGGGGGGATCCAATTTGTGCCCTGCAGATCAGTATGTGTATCTCAACAGGGGATGGGAAAGGGGTTTTATTTTCCCCCCGTTTGCTGTGCATGTTGCTGACACAAACAAAAACAGTAACAGCAAAGCCTCTTTCATCCATGTCTTTGAAAATGGCGTGTGTTCACCAGGATTTGGGAGGCTTGTGATGTATAATACAGTTTGTTTTTTCTCTTCTTTCTTTTCTGTTTCTCTCTTCTTCTTTTTTTTCCCGCAGTCCGTCCCAAAACCCATCGCCCTCGAGCCTTGCTTTGGCAACAAAGCCGCCGTGCTCTCCATCTTTGTGCGGTTACCCAGGGGCACCGGCGGCATCCCTCCTCCAGGACAGTCTGGTAAGACGCAGCCGATGAATACTTCACTTGTCTTCTTTCCTCACTTCATCTGTCTTTGTTTGATTGTTGTTCGCTTTTTTTCCCACATCCTTTCCTTGAGCCACCTTCCTTCCTCCGTCTTATGAAGCTTTAGTTATACTTGGAGAAAGACAAGTTTACACCCGACACTTAGCACTTCTTACTTATTTCACTTAGTTTTCTTTTGGTCTTGTCCATTTCTTTCGTATTATCCTTCCTTACACCACGCCCCCATTAAGGTGAATAAAACTGGAAACACCGTTTACTTCTGCAAATGACTTCTGTCCACACCAGTGATTTCAGATCGTTTTCAGACAATTCTCAATCCACGCTGAAACATCACAACAACAGCAAATCTAAACCTTTCTTCCTCCTCGACAACAACATCTTGCCTTACGGTCATCTGATAAAAGACTTGGGCACAGACAGGCCGGATACTCTACTGAGTCTCAGTTGTTTTCCACTTATTAAGGTGGTTACAACATAGCTGAACACACAATTTAGTTGTTCCCATTCACATAATATATTTATCTGTTTCTGTTGTCTCGCAAATGACTATAGATATAAATCAAAGTGATTTGATTGTGGCTCATAAATGCTACCTCTGAGCCAGGTAAACATATCTGTGCTGCTGCAGAAGTCCATCAATCAAATCCCTATTTTATGCCTGCAAAGTCGTCTGATAACAGAAACATAAATGCGTATCAATACGTTTATTGTGCCATCGCATATTAGACAATGAGGGATCTCAGAGAGAGCTGCAGATGACATGCAGGGCATGTTTTGGAAAAGCTTCATTTTCCCCATCCCTGTTAACAGTGTGAGACCAGCCGTTTCTGTCAGTCTCTCCGCTGTGTATTACATTTTGACTCACAGGTTAATGTCACAGAGATGTCTTTCTGCATCGCTGGTTGACCCATAGAAAACCCAATGCAAAGAGTGCGCTTTTTTTTCTTTTCAAGACGCAGTGAAATCCTCTCACAGGGGAAAAGTATGGGGAAAGAACAACATGGACTGACGATCCTCAGTGACCGAAGAGAAGAATCAGGGATTATGGGACATGTGGTTTTAGTGTTGAGAGACACTGGCAAAATCATACACGAACTGTAGAACAGAGGCCACGAATCATCTTCACCATGGTCTCGTTTGTTTACAGTAATTATTTCATAGTTGCACCGTTAATGTGACATGGACGGATTGATTTTTAAAGAGGCTGCAGCACTCTCCCTGCTTTTCCTCATTTATTTCCCAGTTCCCTCCCCGCTCTCTCCGTTTTCCACATTCTGTCTAGTCTCTCCTTGCAGTTCGTTGTGGTGGGGAAAAAGGCTGCAGCCCATTTGTTGCTTTCCCTCTCATCTGTTTCCTCCCTTCATCATCTTTCTGCCTGCATGTTTTCTTGTCTCTCTACGCTAAGAAGCTTGCTGCAACTCTCCTCTTTCCCACTCTCGAGTTTTATTCCTCTCCTTTTTTCCCCGCTTGTCTGTGAGGTCTGGGTTTAAAGTGCAGTCTAGTGTCTTTTCTTGCATTTCCCTGTGCTCTCCCCCTTCTTCCTCTTCCTCCTTTCCTTCCCGGAATGTCTGATAGCACTGAGAATTGAGCCCATTACTTCCTCTCAGGCTCTGCTCTGTCACTTGCTCTCTTAACATTCCCATCCGTCCTTCATCCGTTTTCCTTATCTTTCTTTCCAAGACAGTCTGATAGGACCCAGGACTAAGCACTTCACTGGCCTTTTCTTAAAGTTATTCTTTTTTCTTCTTTGTGGTTTCTTCCACTGTCATCTTCAAACAAGAACTCAACTTGATTTCTTTTCTTGTTGTAATCCCCCCCTCCATGTTTTATAGCCTCTTTGCCTCCCACATTTGCAGTCCCCAGACCATCAGTACGCCCCAGGCCCTTATTAATTACCACATAGTCCTTTTGTCATAACAAAACAGCCTCGGCTCTCAGTGGAGCTTTCCCTCAGGCAGCTTTTGTTGAGACCATGTTAGCCGTGTTCCTACCATCTCCTCATGCCCTCGGGGGTCTCCTGTTGTAATGCTTTTAACTTGTTTCCCACCCGGCTGCGTGCGTTTTTTCGAAAATCCTCGGGCTGCCTTCTGTCGTCAGCGTCACAACATCACAGCACAGCAAATGACCGACCTCGTCGCTCTCCAAACAGCCATGGGGAGGTCAGCCCTCTGATTTGTATCTGAACCTCATTTGGTTGCGTTGAACCATCCTGCAACCACTTTGAGATCAAGAATCAAGCTAATAGTTGCCGCCTGTTACACCGAAGACTATCAGACTGTATGATTTCAGAGGATGTGATTGCAGCCACAGCTTCTCCCCTTGGAATTTATGTTTTGCCGCTGGCTATGTGTACTTGATCGGGGTAAATGCATCCATCATTGGAGATAAATGGAGTTTATTGGAATTTCATGGCTCAGAGTGTATTAATAAATGTTAATGAAGTGTGGTAGAAGTTAATGATTGCCTGCACTGCCAGTCTCTGATCTCACCACCTGTGTGTGTGGTTGTGAGTGGTAACTTGTGTGTACGTGCGTGCGTTGCTGTGTCCCAATTCTCCACTGCACACGAACTCTAAGTAGGCTTTGTGTATGTATTGTGTTTATGGTGGAAAGGTGACATTGTTAATGGACATCATTGACCCACAATGCATTGCAAAAATGACAGTGGAGGAGGTGCTTTAGATAAGGCAAAGGAAATGCGCTGAAAAACACTGTCACACAAAGAAAATCCAAAACAATAATAGAAACGAAATACGGTTATTATAACTGCAAGGTTGTGTTGCACGGCATTTACATCTTTGATACTCACCTAGTTTGTAATATTTTTGCGTGTCTGCAGGTCTGGCAGTGGCCAGTGCGCTGGTGGACGTCTCTCAGCAGATGTGCGTGGGCTACAAGGAGAAGTCTGGAGGCCTGAGGAACCGCAAACAGCAGCCCACCGCACAGCCATCCACCTGTATCTGATCACGCCCCCGGTCCTCCTCTACCACCCCGCCACCCAATGCTCTCCCATCAACCCCTCGCCTCGGCCTCCTCCTTCAGAGACTTCCGCCAGCTCCGCTCTGGCAGGGAGAGGTGCATGCTGGGACGCAGGACTGGAACATTTTGGTGAGGGGCCAAGTCGTCGGGCGGACTGGAGCCTCAGCTGGCTTCCCCTCCCTCTCCTCCTGCGGGAACTATGGGTCCCCACAAACTGAATGGCAGATACTGGACACAAAGAAGGGGGAGCGGGGGAGGGAGGGAGGAAGTGGGTGCTGACTTCACCCTTTCCCCTCCAAACGAAAACATTTTACATTTGTCGACACCGCCTCGTTAGAGTCGAGGTGGCCACGGCTTGCTGCTAGAAGAGATCCTTGTCTCGTAGTTTTTGAAAAATCCAGAGACTTTGCAACCCTCTATATTCTCTTTTTACTTAAGTTATTCTTTGTTTTGTATTGTTTTATTTTGAAGGCAGGAACAAGCCGGACATGTTCAACTGCGCATGCTCACACAAAACTCTCCAGGCCCTTGTATCCATTTGTAGCCCATTTTCGCCTGCTGTCATGTTCACAGCTCAGCACTGAGGGCTGATGTCACCGGGGTACACCTGTACAGTTCGGCCTCCGAGCAAGCTAACAGCATTTTCAGTCTTCCTTTAATGAGGATCCACTGTAGGAGGCTGGCCGTGCAGCCAAAGCCCATCTAAAGAGTCTGTGACATTTCTAATCGGCATCTGTGTCTTCTGCTGCTGTCTTCTCTGTGGCCTGTCTGGAGCTTTGTCTCTGCCCATCTCTCTCCGTCTCTGTGGCCATCCGGCTGCCGAGCCAAATGCCTTTCCAACCTCTCTGGCTGTGTACTTTTCCAGCTAATTACTCCTCCAGTTGCAATGAAAGCCAATGGCTCTGCGCACGCAGGTGTACACCCAGTGTTCTATCACACACACACACACACACACAGCAAAACAGTTGGTGGTGGAAGAAACCCTCCAGTGTTTAACGATTGTCCCTTTGGCAGTGCTGCGCCTCGAGCCCATGTGAAACAGGATTCCTATAGATCGTCTGAATCTGATTGATTGACGTGATTAGGCTGATCTGCGCGAGGGGAGCCGGGGCAACGGTTCAGCATCCTCTGTGATCGTTGCCGCAGAAATCCATCGCCTCTAATTGCTCCTCCCGTGTCCCCAAATGCAACGCCTCTACCCCCCCCCCCCATTGCGACAATCCCTGTCGCTCTCCCGCTGCCGTTCGATGGCGATTGTTCCGTGTCCCTGAGCTATCTACGGCTGCTCAATTAACCCGTGCAGCAGTGACAACTGTGTTCATATTGATGCAGCTACAGTGGAGCTGCTGATGCCAACATTTAAACGGTACTGGGCCGACAACTCTGAACATGAAGCACACACATAAGTTAACAGAGTGAGCAGCCACAATGTTTCCTTATTTGCACCTTTTGTTAAATGGGACTTTTGAATTGACCACATCTCAAGAAAGACCTCAGGTATTGATTCTAAAAAAAATAAAAAAAGACGAGAAAGAAAAACATTCATCACTTTTTCTTAAAATTGGCTCTTGAAATTATCTTGTTGCCTGGTCTCTTGGTCTTACTCTGTTTTTGTGCTCCATGTGTGAGGTCTCTCTAAGCCAGCCCTTTATTTTTCCTCGCTTTTATATCTGCTTTACCTGCTTTTTCCGCAGTCCTTATCTGAAATCACTGGTCCATTTTTAAAGGAACATTACTTCTTTTTGTCAAGTGGGGAAAATGAGGGAAAGCACAGAATGAAAAACAGGAGGCAAACACAGGACACACAAAAAGAAAAAAACTCAGGCTGCTAGTTTGAAACAGAGCAGTTGCTTTTAAATGGCACAAGTAATTTTCTGTTTTGTAAGGGCATCGGGGTGTCAGACCTGTGTTTCTTGCCTTTTCGTCTTTTCTCCTTCAGCGCTGCGTAACAGAGCAGGCGTGAATTAGCCCATATGGGTAATCTTTGCAGAATATAAGTTGGATACTACAACACCTGCAGGTCTTTGACTGAAGGCAGAGGCATACACCAATACAGAAAATATGTCTCCTCCTGACTCACATAGTTATTAACTTTCCACCTTCGGAGAGGTACTGTAATAGAACAATTTAATAACTCGCATTATGCCCTGAAGAATGCGTCGTACTTAGTTCCAGGCTCTCACATGTGTTCAGCATACTAGAACTGCTCACTGTCTGGTTAAAGGGCGCACTTTTAGCACTGGGAAAAGGTCAGAGCAGAAAGCATGAACAAAGTTGACATTCTGTAATTATAGAAAGCTGGATGTGCGCACAACTCCGCTCAGTGACCCCAGCTGGCATCGCGCCGTTAAGGAGTCAGCTCTGTTCATTCTTGCATTGAGGAGTCAAAGTACTTCACTTTATTATCAATCGTTTTTTTTTTTTGGCTCTCGTGCCCCGTTTAGGTGTCGATGTTTATCCGGTCCCTTCTGCGGAGACTTGATGGTGGAAGATAAACCCTCAGTCGTCCGCTGAATGTGAGAACATTTGGTCTGTGGCTGGTAAGTTTGTCCACCTGATTACAAATTGCCAGAAAAACCTGCCACAATAAGTCTTTCGCAGTTGCATAAAACATTTTAGAAACGCTGTTTCAGGCCATCTGAAACTAGAGCGAGGAGGACAGGCTGTCAAAGTTTGATTTTGTTTTTATTTATTTTACTTTGTCCACACTACCAACCACTGGCAGGTAACTAACCATGATTTGGAGGTGCTATTCAATTCCAAAAATAAAATGCTGACAACAGAGGGAATATTTTGGGACGTACAAGGCTCTGTGGCTTTAGGAAGGCAAAAATATTCTTCCGCTGTGGCAGAAATTCCACCGACTTAAGTAAAATTTAGTTTCTGGGTCAAACAGTTTTCCAGGTTGTTTTGTTTTTCTTTTTGTTTTAACCTGCTTGGCGAATTGGCGGGGGCTTAATTAACGGGACGTGCATATTTAGTAAACACTCATCTGGTGCTCCAAGCGGCTTAAACCTGCTTAAAACGAACATAGCCCTGAAAGCTCCCATGACCCATCATCACATGATGGTGATGTGCTCCTGAGACTGGAACGCCTGAAGTGTACATGCACTACGCCTCTGTCCTCTGCAGCATCAGCAGCACGCTCACTCACTTTACCAGGAGCAGCTCTGGGATCAGCCAACCGCTCATATGTTTGGTTTCCTGTAGGTGAAGTGTTTCATTTCAAAATGCGCTCTTTCTCCATTTTTCTAAAAACCAAAAACCAAAAAACACTACCTGTTCATGACGCTTACTGTTGAAAAAAGAAATCCCTTATTGCATTCTCATTCTTATCGCATAACAATATTCAGTGACAAAATGTATAACTATAGTCCGTTTCAGTTCCACACTTTATTTTGTTTCACACAAAGCAGATATGTCATTTCGCAAAGAAACTCTTCAGATATGAATCTGTCATACGACTGATTCAACGGTACTGTAGTAATAATTTCACCAAGAATGAAGATTGTGTTTTTCTTTTGTAAATGAATGTAAACTGAACCGCCGGTGCGGCCACGGTGAATCTGTAAACTGGAGCTCGCTGGCGGCGGCTTGTGAGCCCCAGCAGCCTGCTGTCATCAGTTCCTCTCTGGCCCTGGGTGACAGGGCAGCTCAGTGGTTAACACAGACCGCACGGTAACTGAAAGGTCCCAGGTCAGGCCGTGTAGGAGCTGGTTTGTCTTGTGGAAGACGTACCGAGAAGGACACTGAACTTGTAAAGGAGATGTAAGGTCTGCCCAGAGCCTCGTGAAACCATGATCTTTTTGTGCTTGATTTTTTAGACAAGCAGATCCTGGGACTGATAGTGTCTACAAATGAATCGTAGATGTTTGTTTTTACCTATATGTGTGATTGATATAACACTTCTTTGACAAACTAAACTATTTATTTTTATTGTGTTGTCCTGTGTGGCCAGTCTCACCCATTTCGAAATTCAATATGATATTGATGAAAAACAAACTCTATTATCTGCAAATGCTATTTGACCCAATTCTGTCGTCCGCAGCCTTCCACTGGGTTCCTACACAGGTCTGCAAAGTCTCAAAGCATCAAAAGTGATTACGAATGTTTGGGGGGGGGGGGGGGGGCACTGCATTTTTACAGTTATTTGAGACACCGCCCCCCGGGTCCACCCATTTTGGCTGATTCGATGTCTTTTCAGGTCTGTGGGCGTCTACAGACAGTGCTTGATTGACGTCTCCTTCGCTGTCCTGTTAGTTTTGTTAGTTAGTTAGTTTTGGGACTAAAGTAGACCTCTTTGGACTGGAAAATATGGACCGGACTGGACCTTAAGTCTAAAATCATGATGGGTTTTTTTTTTAACGCACAAGGGCATAAACATTTTTTCCTCATGCTGCCTCATTCCAGATTTGTTTGTCTAATTAGTTCCATTATGAGCCGTTCAAAATGCTGGGCTGGAATGTGTGCTGATTGGTTGGTTGAAGTCAAATTTTATTGGCTGTTGTGACGACTCTTTAGTAATTATATGAGATTCACAAGATGCATTGAAATGCGATATGAGGAAATTTGGCTCTTGAACAGATCCATGATGTCAATAATCGGATAAATGTAGGTTTTGTGTCCTGCACGCACGCACACATCTCTGTCCCATCAGTCCCAATTGAGACCTCATCCAAGTGACACATCAAAACTTAAGAGCACAATATAAACCTTCGCTCTGTCCAGACAAGGCTGGGCTCACTAAGGTGGAATCTTTTGACTTTCTGCCTTTTTGGCCTAACGCGTCAAGGCCCAGCCCTGTTGGTAAACCTAAAGGTTACTGTGTGCAGCGTACTGATGTCGCATTGCAGGATTCCTGGGTCCCTAAAGTTCAGCGTTTTCAGACGATTACCTCTCGCCGCCGTTCGGTGCTGCCAGAGTGTGAAGTGGCCCCGAGCTGCTCGAAATATCTGTGAGGGAGCGTGGAAATCTGCAAACGGAAATGTGTAGGAACCCCGTCTGCCATCGTGCCCCCGTACCCGTGAAATAGCCGTCAAATTTGTTTTCGATTTAAAGAGACGAGGAACTCCCTCTATCTCACCCCGCTTTCCAAGCCTCAAACTTTATCGGGTAACACTTTAACACTTTACGGTGGCCTTATTTCATCTCATTAATCTCTGTATTAACTGATAGCGATGTACAGCAAATACACATTTATAAAGTGTGATTAGTTACTGGAAATCTCCTTAATATTCTCAATACAAGTAGAGTTTTCTCAAATACTGGCAGCATTAATATGTATTTAAAATGCTTAAATACACAGGTTAAAGCATCAGAATAAGGTCATTGTAAAATCAGGCATTACCCTCTTTCTTTCTTTCTGTCTCTTTGTATAGCGGCATTATATATACTGAGGAATAGTTTGTTAATATGTATAATTTAGCAGTTGACCTTTTTTTGTAAATAAGGAGAAAGTATTGTGAATGACGTTTGTTGAATGGTTTAAAAAAAAATAATAATTTATGGCAAACCTCTCCAGGCTTTTATAAATGTGACTGCAGTACATAGCATATTTTCTATGTAAGACCGCAGTGTAAAGATGAACAAGCATTACTAGAAGCTGATGAAACTACGTGTAAAACTTGAGGACAATAGCTTACTGAACTTGTAATTACTGATGTACATACAAGAATGACAGAACATTTTTGTCTATTATTAAATGTGAAAATCCACCCATCGCTGTTTGTCTTGATAACTGCATTTTACCCAGTTTCAGACTTCTCTTGTAGTGCTTGTTTGAATCTGCCTGGAGTGCCAGAGGGGTTTCTGGCAAGATGTCTTTCAAGTAAGTACACTAAAATTGAACAGATTTTCTTTAATGGTAGAACTACAAAAGCAAGTCCCGTTTTCAGCCCCTAGAGGCTGCAATGTTCACCTCCCAATGTGTAAATGTTGGATGGAGTTCAGGGAGTGTTTGAAGTCAAATGCGTAAATCCTCCGAGGAGCCATAAGTGTCTTCGTAAAACCTCATGGCGATCAGCTTCGTTGGAAAGTTTTTATTTGGCTTGAGTTTGGCAGCAGAGGAAGCTTCATGGGGTGTCCAAAATGGAAAGGCTTCATCCTCTAGGAACAAAAACGTTCACAAGATTTTAACGATTATATAGTTATTGCATTTCTTTTTCTTTTTTTTTAGATCTCTTTTGTAGAGCTTGAAATTTTGGTCTGATGGTGGTGCTACAGTACAAGGTCAAGGGGGGGTCACCAAAAACAAAATCATCCTCTGAGGACCGTGAATATCATCAGCCAATTTATTGCTCCTTTCTTAACCTACAAATTTGTCCTGCAGGTGATGACGACCGCTCATGAAGAGTAAATGAAAAGGTTTCGTCCTCTGGGGAATTTTTCTTGGTAGCCCGTCCACTGGCTCTGTAGCCGCACTACCGCTGGGGCTTAAGGGATGGCAATGTCGGTCCACGGAACGAAATATCTTGACAAACACTGAATGGATGTTTGCAACAGGATGACTTTTAATAGCTTTGGTGATCCTGTGACTTCTCAATTAGCGCCATCGTCAGGGTCAAAAATTAAATGTATCCAATGCTCTGGTTTATGACCAAATACCTGCAAGGCCAATGAAATTCCCATCTGCTAATTAGCAAATGCTACTGTGCCAAACTAAGATGGGTGAGCATGGCAAACGTAACATCAGCATGTTACCATTGTTTTGTGAGCATGCTGACAAGGTCATGGGCCCGCCAAAAACATCCTGATTTATCCTTTGTGGACCATAAATATCCACAGGAAATGAATTGTTTAATATTACACATAGAGAAAGAATTATGAACTGAGAGCGGTGCCAGATGACAGTTTGTCACATAGTGTCCTACCTCAAGAGGGTTCTTCCGCTGGGGAGCAGGAGTGTGCTGGGAAGCGTGCATGGTATTCTCCCATATCAGTGGCAGACGCGCTGCCGTAAAGGCCAGGAGGTCACCAAAAGCATTATGATTCATCCTCTGGGAATCATGCGTGCTGTCGTGCCGTTAGCTTTAGAGATATGGAATTTTGGTCAAGCGGAGATTTTGACCTGACGGTGACACTAGGTCATGGGGTCACACAATTTTCTACAAATCATCCTCGAGCCGGGGGGATTACTTTTTTTTTTTTTATATATATAATTAACACTTGAAATGATGAAGGCACTTGCAAATGACAAAGTGATACAAAATGTGATGATACAAAATGAACAGGCGTGCCATTTTAAAGTTGTATCTGTACCACAGTTAATCTGCTCTACCAACAAGACAGCGTTTGACGGGTGGGGGGCACAGTGGCGCCAGTGGCTCGCCCGGTGATGTGCCAGGGCTGGTTCGAGTTCGAGCCCAGCCCTTTTCTGCATGACCTCTCCTCTCTCTCCCGCTTTCCTGTCTAGCTGCAGCTGCACTATTAAATAAAGGCAAAATAGCCCAAATTACCTGGCCCCGGTTGTAATACCTGTTGTTGTTGTTGTTGTTGTAATAATAATAATAATAATAAAATGATGATGATGATTTAAAAAAAAATAAATAAATGAAATAATCCTCAGGGAATCATACATATCTGAACCAAGCTTCATGTCAGTCTGCTCAGTAGGCGTCATGATGTCTCACTCTGGGTTAAAAGTGAGAGACAAAAAGTCCCCCCCC